>VKOC01019625.1:0-61323 GCA_009364415.1 Spea multiplicata | reverse complement strand
CACATATATACCAAACCACACATATACGCCAATCCACTTATATACCAAACCACACATATATACCAATCCACATATATACCAAACCACACATATATACCAATCCACATATATACCAAACCACACATATATACCAATCCACACATATACTAATCCACACAAATACACCAATCCACACATATATACTCATCCACACACATCCACTCTCACTTAATGCTTTCCTACCTTTCCTTTCTTCTTTCAGCTTCTTTTCCTCTTCTTTTCAGTTCTTCTTTTCAGTTCTTCTGTCTTCTCTGTCTTCTTCCGGGTCAGAGGGCACGGACAGCGGTGGGCGCGGCTTCAGTGCTGTGCGCCGGGATCTGACAACAGACCCCGGCGCACAGCAGCTGTTGCCGTGCGGATCACAAGGGAGCAGTACCGGAGGTCTGTTAAAGACCTCCGTTACCGCTCCCTTGCGAGCCTGCTCCTCCAGCGGCGGACATTACTGTCCGTCTCTGGAGGGGTGCCGGGTGCCGCAAGTTGGGTCGCACAGGTCGCACACCCCAAAGGCCGGCCCTGCACCCAGACCAAGATTAGGATTCCATGTGAACAGTAGCATTAAAACCAGCTCAGTGTTCTTAAACCATTCTTCCAATTGCTTGCCTTTCTAAGGGTGTTTCTGGTCATATAGTGACTTGAGCTACTACGAGGGTTTGGCACATATCCCTATCAATGCACATTTGCATTTTTGTGCAAGTAATGACAGGTGGCACCAAAATAGGACATCTTAAACTGGATGTGCACGCAGACGTGCAAGGGCACAAATGTTTCACTTTTCCATGTTTTTTTTTAATTTCCCCAAGAACCTCAAGCTGGAAAATGGGAAGCCAGCAGATCCTTGAGGTCAATACTTTTGCCTGTAGAACACATACCCAATAAATAATAGCTACTGTATTATGATTAGTTTTATTACAGGAAATGATCGGTGCTTGAGCTTACACACATAAATCAAGGGAATAATTCTAAAGTAAAGGATGTCTGGTGTTTAATGTTATTAAATGTTATTCATTATATTTATTTGAACCAAGCTGTTCTGTGTCTTGATATTTTATGCACCTGCTTACAATGAATAAATATATTTTTCACCACTCATTCTTGTCCTGTGTTCTTTTATTTTATTAGTTTTCTCAACTTTGTTCTTCTCTTTAAATGTCACATATTAATTTTCAATATCTATGTAAATGGAGAATGGAATTGGTAATAATACCTACAACATAAATATATGTCCAAAGTTTAAATAAAGATGAATTTATTAGTCATGTTTAGCTCTCAGTTAAAAGTTGACATGTTGACAGGTGTGAGCTAAGTCAATGTGCCATATGGAAAACTTGTTATAGTATTGTTAAAATCTCGACTATTATTAATAATCTCACCTGAGCATTAGAGTGTTTCTACGTGTAGGTATCCTAGAAGAACAAAGAACAATATTTAGAACTTGAATCACCAAATGAACCAGGTCTAAGAACATTAAAACATAGTTTCCAACTTTTTAAATGGCGAAAGGGGGAGTCTGGAACAACCTTAAATGACCATCTGTGTGCTTTTCTGGATAAAACTTTCCAAAACCTCCAGTGGACTGGGAACACATAGGGGTATATTTATAAAAGTTATTCTGGTTACCAAAATTGACTCATCACCATAGCAGCCAATGAAATGTTTTTGCTGATTGGATCAAGGTTATAAGGCCAACCAAGATATTTTATATATATAGCACTCAGACTCTCTTTACAATATGTAAAAGCTTCCGACAGCTGTCCATTGAGATGGACTTCCAGGTCCCTATTAAAGAATCCCCATTTAAGCTAAATTTCTAAAATCTGCCAAGTATTTCTGGAACATATCATTAACCAAAAGTGTCCAATAAGTGTACTAACTAAAGCTAAACTCCAGAGGTATCAAACATTAAAGGAATGTTAGTGATTTTTTTTGTATTTAAGTTTATTATACAAAACTGCTTATGATAAAACAGACATCTACCTGTTTTAGCAGGAATACATAGATCAGTAACATTGGTACAGATAGTCGATAAGCAGTACTGCGACGCAGCGCAGGGCAGTACACGTTAGTACGACTTCAGTTTACGGAAAGCTCAGTAGAAGCAGTGTACATTTGATGCACTTGGTGAAGAGCTCTATACAACAGACAAAAAGAAGAGGTGAGAGAGGGCAGCCTTGTCTGACCCTAGAGAGCACCGGATAGGGGTCAGTCTTCCAGCCGTTCACCAGCACCGAGCTGCGGATATCAAGGTACATCAGGTTAGCATAAGAACAGAACATCTCCCCCAGCAGTACCTGACCCATAAAACCATGAGACAGTCGATCAAATGTCTTCTCCTGGTCTAGGGTGACCAGAGTGGCACGGACGTTGTGGTCCTTGATGTAGTAGATAGTGTCCCTGATGAGGGCCAGGCTGTCCACGATCAGGCGTCCTGGGATGCCACAGGTCTGGTCGAGGTGGACAATCTGCCCGATGACTCTCTTTAACCTGGTGGCTAGTACCTTGGCGAGGATCTTGTAGTCCACATTCAGGAGAGAGATGGGACGCCAATTTTTCAGGTCAAATCTCTCCCCCTTCTGCTTATACAAGATCGTAATCATTCCCTCTCTCAGCATAGGGGACATCCTGCCCTCCACCACCATCTCCTCGTACAGGTCGAGGAGGTCCAGGCCGATGAGGTCCCATAGCGTTGTGTACAACTCGGCTGGGAGACCGTCACTGCCTGGTGTCCTGCCCTTCCTGAAGGATTTGACGGCAGAGTGCAGCTCCTCCAGCGTTAAGGGAGCGTCCATGGCTGCACGACCTGTTAGTGATGGCCAACTTGTTAGGCATATCCTTTATTAACTGTAGCTATTTTTGGCTTAGTGTAGATATACATATTTTAATTGTCAATAATTGCCTTGGCACTAAGAGGCTTAAAGTAGTATTCCACTATAGGATTCATTGGGCCAAAGTGTTCACCAGAAAACAAAAAAACATCAAAACACCTGAAGCAAAGGTCACACAAATAACTCAATTTTCAATATAACTTTGGATAAGGAAGTGTAAACAACAGCAATTTGATTTATTTTCATCTTATCTGTCACAGAAAAATAGCCCATGCCTTGTAATGTAATGTGTTAATTGGTATCTTGCTTGATAATTAGGTTTCACTGACACCTATTCTCCTTTCTTTGCATTTCATTTAATGAGCTCCCTTGTCGTATTAGATATTAGGTAATTAACTAAAACAAAAAAAGGTTGCAGGTCTACTGGAAGTCGATAAAGTGACATGTATTGTGAGTACACAGTGCATATTTCATTTAATGGTTCATTGCCCTTGAATAATTTATTATCAGTGGATCATAATATATTTTACCACAAATATTTTCAATTACAGAATAAGAAAGAAAAATAATTAGGAGAAAAAAAATATATGTTCTGAAAAAAATGTGTTAAATGACGATAAACTTAATTAAAAAGATATTCTGTTATATTATATATAAATATGTTATATAAATATATAATAGGGAAACGGGTATACCTTATGTATTTTGGTTCCTAATGGAAAATATCGGAGGTAAGGATCTTCTAGATTACAATTAGAGGAGGGAGGTTTATAAAATTTTATTTTATAAACCTTTTATCCCTTTCTAGGTAACACTATCACTACCAAAACAAAAGACTAGCAAGTAGACATGTGGTATACAACTATAGCATACTTAAGGTGTTTTGAAACAAAAATGTAGAAAGGAACGTAAGTATTTTTGTTAAGAGACATACATGACAAATGATCCTTTTAGCATGACTTGCTCCCAATGTGAAACAACTAAAGGTAACATTTTTCTATCCCTGAATTGGGCAGTATTGTTTTTTCATTAGGCATATAGTAATTTTTTTGGCTCATTGATGAGCAACACAATGTAGTCAACTGTTGCTGAACCTTTTAGGTAATGAAGTCTAATATGTTCTTGATATTACCCCATATAATGTTATGTAATCTGCCTGATGTTGGATGTTAATACGCTTTTGTAAACAATTTGACCCCATCAATAGGACTGTCAGTTACAAAACTTTCTATCAACTGATTCACATGTAGAGACTGAAGAATCTGGAATTATATCACATCTAAACCTAGCTCTCTGAATGGCATGAAGCAAGAGGAGGCATCAGTGTCACACGCAAGGTGACATTAGGAATATATAATTATATAGGTATAATATAAGGAAGATTTTTTTAGTGGTAGATTAGTGAAACAGCCTTCCATCTTACTTAAGTGAGGAAACATGCATCGAGTAGCTATTTGTCTATCCTAAATATAAAGCAAGAAGAACAAGGACAAAGGAAGATTTGCGGGTTTTACAACAGGACAAGGTTAGATGGGCCAGATATTTGTTGCAGGCTTACTTCAGGGAGATCATTCTAAACTAATTGTTTTGATTTTTTTGATTGGGTAACCAAAATAATATATTGAGGTGCAGCAGTAGACATACTTATCTAGATTTTGGCGAGGCTTTTGACACTGTCCCACTTAGAAGACATCAATAAACTGCTATCTTTGAGTTTGGATTCCAATATTGTTGAATGGATTAGGCAATGACTGAGTGAAAGACAACAGAGAGTTGTCCAGGAGGACATAGATACTTCGGAGAAGGGCCACTAAACTGGTTCATGGATTGCAGGATAAAATTTAATTTAAGGTTAAAGGATCTTAACATGTATAGCTTGGAAGGAAGACGTGACAGGGGGATATGAGAGAAACAATGTAATACATGTAGGGAATCAACACGATAAAGGATGAGAGTATATTTAAAAGAAGAAAAACTACCACAACAAGATAGTAAAGGAGTTTAAGTAAGGGACTAAGGAAAGTAGTCACAAATTGGGCAGACTAGATGGGCCGAATGGTTCTTATCTGCAAACACATTCTATATTTCTAAGCTTCTATGTTTATCTGCCATCATATTCTATGCTTCTGTGTTTGCACTTTTCTTGATAACAAGCTTCCTTGGCATTTGTAGATTTGTCATAATATAATAAATACTGAAAACACCACGTACAAAAACCTTGGAATGTTTGGACGTTCAAAGGAATTCTGCATTTGAAAAATAGGCCAAATCCCTTTGTTATAGAAGGTTGATGATAATGTGGAATATATTGCTCTGTTGCAGTGCACATCTACCTGATAATTGATGTATAAATACCTTCCTGTATCTTACATATGTGTTATTATTATAGGCATGTTATTTCGTACATCGTAATATACACTATAAAAACAATGCACTGGCAATATGAAACATCTTAAAATGTATCACGCTCAGATGCATAATATAGTACTAAAAAAATCATGATACCTTTAATCTTTTGGGAAAAAAATGCCTTTTGTTGGCCTGTTCATCTTAAAAACATGTTTATTTATGGTTGAGTGGTTTCAGCTCCATTAAAATTCCGGTGTTGTTATCATGCATGACAAGTAAAATGTGGTTGATTTGGTCATCAGGAACAGTACACCATGATTAAGAAGATTAGACAGCATTTCAAGAGGATACATTGTAATTCATTTTGAATAATTTTGAATAATACTTAAAATGAAATTCAAATGAGATGGAATGCTTCTTAACTGTATTTTGCAGTTTAAATAACAAACATGTTATTTCAGAAATTCTGAGCAAAAAGCAAAATGTAGATGTAAAATGCCATATTTTTTAAAATCATCATATGTTATTCGATAGATACAAGCTGTAACAATTTATGGGTTATGAAATTTAGAATGAAGTGGTGTTTGTAAGGAATTTTTAGTCTTTAGATAATCACAATAAAAATCTAAATTAGGATAATTTTAAACAGAAAGGGGAGAAAATACTGTTTATTTAACACAGCGCATTGTTTAAAGGTGTAGTAGTAGTAGTAGTACCTGGTGGAGTATTCTTGGCAACATATCTGGAGGGCAGCAGCCCCTGGCCTTCCTAGCACACTGCAGCTCTTCATGGACCAATTGGAGAGTTTTTACATTTCCCTTGAAAGCAGTCCATTTAAACCACAAAGGTCTGTGCAGTATAGTATGTTTTTTGTGCTAAGGTGGAGTGATATAATATATATCATAATGTCATATCCCGGTGCAGTACACGAAGAAGAGGCAGAGTGCAGGAGAGGATCCCTTAGTATGGCACAATAGTGGGTGCATTCCTGGGTCAGGCCTAAAACATCAGTCCCCATAAACACATCACTGGCCAAGATGTCCAGCTCAACTGACAAGACAGATGCTTAATTGTATTATATAATAGAGACAACATGTTTTTCAGCTTTAATGGTCACATCTGGTTGGTAGTCCTGCAGGTAGACCCACCGCATGCATTTTGTTATATCATGGAGTGGCGTAGCTCTCACCTGGCTTGCTTCCTTAACAAGGTTTTAGTCAACAAGGGTACTGGACATATTTAGCGATAGCTTCTAGTCCCCTGGAGAGAAAACTGCACTAGATTACCAATTGTCCTCTTCTGTTTAATCCCATAAAACAACACAGAAACTTTGAAGAAACAACCAGGACTCTACTAGACCATAATCCAGCTCACCATATACATGCACTGGCCTAGTCTTGCCCTCCAAGTATGGTGGAGGTTTGGGGCTGCTTTGCTGCCTCCAGGTCCTGGACAGAATGCCATCATCGAGGGGACAAGGAATTCCCAAGTGTATCAAGGTATCATCTCTATGATGACTGTCCATCAGCTTATGCTCAGTAGAAGTTGTGTGATTGCAGCAGGACAATGACCCTAAAAACCGAAATCTACTCTGGAATGTAGCCCAAACCTTAATCCATCAGAGATGCTATGGAATGACCTCAAGAGAGTCTTCACACCAGATATCATAAGAATATGTCTGAGCTAAAGCAGTGCTGTAAGGAATAATGGCCTAAAATTGTCGAGCAGGTCTGAGCGGTGTGTATATCTGCATAAAGTGTTAGAGAGTGTGTATATTGGTGTATGGTGTTAGCATGTGTGTGTTACTGTAATGTGTCAATGCTTATGAGCATATGATGTGTTACGTATGATATTAAAGTTTGTTCCAACTAAAATAAGAGAAACTAAATTTGTTGTCACTCACTCTAATTCACTCTCTCATGCTCTTTCACACTCTCTCACACTCTCATTCATGTTGTCTTACACTTTTATTCACACTCTATTTGAATGTCTCACCATCTTCTCTGCCGACTACTTCCGTTTCCCTGTCTCCTTGCCACTCAGCTCTGTTTCTTCTCTCGCATCTTGTTCTTATGTCTTTGTTCTTTTATATTCTTTATTCTTTCCTCGTCCACTGCTCCTTATTTTTTTTTTTCTATGTCTGCTTCGCCCTGGACATGGCCCCTGCAAAAGGGCTCTCTTTCTCCATGAATCTACCTGCATTATCCTGGCCTTCTGCAAAAAGATCGAGCCATGGGGGCAGCCTCTTAGGTTAGAATAATGCGGACAGAGTCACAGATAAAGAGAAGAGCAAAAATGCTTCTCAGCGAATCTGGATTCATTATTTCGGCCGCCGGGTGAATGTCCACAACAGGGAGATGAGAGTGTGCCCCATGTTACCTCTTAGTATTTGTAACAGCATAGCCATTGTTCTATCATAATCTTTGACAAAGCATAAGTGGTTTGGATTGCTAACAGGTGCTGATAATAAAGCATGAACAATGCACCATTTAGATCTAACATTTAACACATCACAAGTATGTTAAATCATGATAACATATATATGATATACTCTGTTTACACTATAATATCTGAGTTTCTAAAAGCTGTCATTAAAACATAAAAATTCACCTTTCATAATGTTATTTTCTTAGAAGACCATTTTATTTTCTTTGTTGTGTTTTACTTTGATACATTATTTATAAAACTATGGATAGCCTTAAGGATGCTCCTAGAGAGGTACGCACTCCATATTCACATGATACAAAATTATAGTTAAGTGATCCTTTCCATGAATTGAGTATACGTGAACTAAAAATAAAACATCAAGAATAACCATGCAATAATATATAGCAACTGATTGAAAAAAAACTGTACAAGTTTTTTCAGAACCATCAAGACCCATATCCTAGATAATGTGGCTTTCACCATACTAAATGTAGGATCAATTTTATTTAAATTCAGTTGGACTGAAAAATTAAACTTTTTAAATTATATATTCATCAGTGTATTAAGTGAGTGCATCTACTCTAAGTAAAGATATATAAGTTTCCACACTTTTATATTTTCATTGGAAAGGCGGGAGGAGTTGTAATTGGTCATGTATTAGCGTGTCATGTCACTAGTTCTGTCTGGTAAGCCGGCTGCCCTTGCAGTTTATTATAAGCGTTTTCAGCCTAGGATGAAGATTGCTGTGAAACTTATAAATTGCACAATTCTGTCATAAGCTTTTTGTGGGCAGAAGGTGTACAGGGAGCACAAATTCATCTTCGCATGTGTGCTCAGTTGAAGAGGTTAGAAAGCTTAATGTGAGTGCTGGATCTGCCTATGCCCTGATTCATGACAGCCTTTAGTTCAGTAAAGTTTGTGCCAGGTGGGCGCCTAAGCACCTGACAGAGGAGCATAAGCACAAGCGCTTAGATGTTTGTTCCTGACACATGGCCCGTTATTGTGAAGAAGGTGATGACTTCCTGCATCAGCACTGGTGATGAAATGTGGGTTCACCATTATGATCCCGAATGCAGTGGAAGTATCAGTGTAAGCATCCATGCAGTGTAAGCATCCATCACGACAATGATGTAAAAGCAGCGGTGCATTGGTGGCTACGTGTTCAACCAAAAACATTTTTTGCTGAAAGCATTAAAAAATTGGTGCAATGTTGGAAAAATTGCATCACAAAGAATGGTGACTATGAAGAAAAGTAATGTAATTTGTTTTGGAAACTTTTTGAATATCTATCTATCTATCTATCTATCTATCTATCTATATATATATATATATACATACATACATACACTCACTGGCCATATTATTAGGTACACCTTGCTAGTACCAAGTTGGATGCCCTTTTGCCTTCAGAACTGCCTTCATTCTTCGTGGCATACTTTCTACAAGGTGTTGGAAACATTTTTCAGAGATTTTGGTCCATATGGACATGATGGCATCATGCAGTTTCAAATGCAGTGCAAATTTGTCTGCTGCACATCCATGATGTGGATCTTCCATTCCACCACATCCCAAAGGTGCTCTATTGGATTGAGGTGGATCTGGTGGAGACTGTGGAGGCCATTGAAATACAGTGAAGTCATTGTCATGTTCAACAAAACAAGTTTGAGATGATGTGAGGCTTTGTGAACCTTGTGACATGGTGCAATATCCTGCTGGAAGTAGCCATCAGAAGTTGGGTACACTGTGGTCATAAAGGGATGAACATGGTCAGAAACAATACTCAGGTTGGCTGTCGCGTTTAAACAATGCTGAATAGGTACTAAGGGGCCTAAAGTGTGCCAAGAAAATGTCCCCAAAACCATTACACCACCACCAGCCTGAAACGTTGATACAAGGCAACATGGATCCATGCTTTCATCTTGTTTACGCCAAAGTCTGACCCTGCCATCTGAATGCCTCAGCTGGAATCGGGACTCATCAGACCAGGCAACGTTCTTCCAGTCTTCCATTGTCTAATGCAAATTGTAGCCTCAGTTTCCTGTTTTTAGCTGACAGAATTGGCACCCGGTATGATCTTCTGCTGCTGTAGCTCATCTGCTTCAAGGTTCTACGTGCTGTGCTTTCAGAGATGGTATTCTGCATACCTTGGTTGTAACGAGTGGTTATTTCAGTTACTGTTACCTTTCTGTGATCTCGAACCAGTCTGCCCATTCTCCTCTGACCTCTGATATCAACAAGGCCTTTTTGTCCACACAACTGCCGCTCACTGGATACTTTCTCTTTTTTGGACCATTCTCTGTAAACCCTAGAGATGGTTGAAAGTCCCAGTAGATCAGCAGTTTCTGAAATACTCAGCCCAGCCCATCTGGCACCAACAACCAAGCCATATTCAAGTCACTTAAACCCCCTTTCTTTCCCATTCTGATGCTCGGTTTGAACTTCTGCAAGTTATCACGTCCACATGCCTAAATGCACTGAGTTGCTGCCATGTGACTGGCTGATTAACTATTTGTGTTAACAAGCAATTGAACAGGTGTACCTAATAACATGGCCATTGAGTGTATATATATATATAAATATATATATATATATATATATATATATACACCTAGGGTATTCAAATAAATCCCAATGTGTCTGGGTGTTATTTAACTGGAAAGGTTAAACACAAAGTGTTTTATTGACCAGCTTACCAGTTGAATAACCTGACCGACTTTAAATAATGGTCTACTGTCTGTCGGCAGGAGCTGGTATAGCTGTCTCCTCACTGTCAGATACAAACAGTACTTGCACTGATGTTGGAATCCTTCCTTCTGTTGGCAAAAATTTACAATTTAACCGTTACACTGTAACCAGCCATATAGGCAGTAGGCAGGGCTGCGGCACAGAAATAGGTAACCTTCCTTTTCAGTCTAGCCTTTGGGTTATTATACATGAATCCTTCGGCAATCAACGTGGTCCTTATTAAAGCGTATGTTACTGAGGCCTAGATAGTGTAATTTATATCATATGTAATCTGTACATTTTTACACATTTTTATTGTTCGTGAGAGCAGCAGTATTATGCTGCAAATGTTTTCTCTAAAAATAGAAATTGTAATTACTCTGTATATACATGACTTACAGAAATCAGAATATTGTTCTTTTTTATGAAGAAAGCTGAAAGTGAAATAGCATATATTAACATAATAAAAGATTTATCTCCAGATCACTTACTCTTTAAAATGGTGTATGTACATTTACATTGCCAATTATACATGTTCACAGCAAATAACGGCTTACACATGCTTGATCACATTTTCATTGTTGATTTAGACAAATGCATATTCCTCATGTTGTATAATGTTATAATCTTTTTTAATGCAAATATTACATTTGTGTTTATGATACATTTTGGAAAATTGATGGATTTTAAATTTCTTATAGTTTTTCTGCATCGCAGTGAAAGGAGGTCTTCAGAATTAATAAGCCCCATCTGCATGTACAAAAGACATGACAAGTTTTGTCTGAGGACAAAACTACGCTTCCTTTCACACGCAATAGAGGAAATTAATGTCATCACCAGGATGAAGACATAAAGGGATTCAAAATTAAAAATCCTTTGTAAGCCTGCAAAAAGATTCCTATAATCAGCTGAAAGATAAGTAATGATCAAAGCCCGTTAAAATTATTGTTCACTCCATTACAACTACTATAAGAAATTGTACAAGGTTATTGCAGAAATCACAGCATTCTTGTACTGAGCAGTCCAGATGTTTTTTTGGAATCGGCTTTCCTTTAAAAAATAAGGTTAAAAACCAAGATTCTGGCAAAATAATGTTATTCTCACATATTCTCAAAAACATTCCAATTCCAGAGCACGTGTAAAAGAATATATGTATCGTATAAGTAATTTAAAAATATACATTTTCAAACAAAATTAAAATTATGTTTTATATGTATTTTTAAGAGTTTTAATGTTCATTGTACATTGTAACTATTAGCCCAAATACCAGCCACTCAGTAAAGCTAGAGCAGTGCCTCTATGGTATAAATGGGCCATTTTGGGAGACCAGAGATCTCCCTTGTAACAGGCCATTGAGCAGTGGTGCACCAAGTTGCCTGACCACGAGGTGATCTACAACCAGTTTTGCAGCAGATGGGATGCTGCATCCTCGGACTTGCCACCGCTATTGACAGCCTAGGCTAGTGTGCACCACAATTGAGAAGAATTGGCGACTTATTGATACTGGACCAAAAATCGACCTTAATTCTGTCACATTATGCCACAGATCTCAGCTTCCATAAGGTGAAATAGTCATCATTTTTTTTTTTTGCAATGCCAGCTTCATTTGCTGAGTCTGAGAATTGCGCAGCAGCTTATTAATGCATTTCAATTTCAATTTGGGATAATATGATGTAATTTTGGTTTCTGCTGTTTGAAATCTATGGATTACTGTAATCTTGCTCAGGTGACAGTGGTGTGGTGTAGTAATGAATAAAGGGAAAGAAGCAAACTAGAAGAGACTAAACAATAATAGGAATGACAGCATGGATATGAGTATTACTGATGCATGATCAGTAAGTGGCAGCTTCAGCTTCTAATACAGTGGCTTTATTTTTATCATTTCAGTAGAAACCTAGAATTTTCCACTTTGTTACACTGCCTACCTACATTTAAGTTCTCAGAAATAATCACTCCTAAATCCCTTTCCTTGGTTGTCACTGATCGCTCAGTACCCTTATTCTGCCTTTAAAGTTTTACATTATTTTTACATTTATCAACATTAAAATATAGCTAACACATTCTAGTTTGAATTTCCTTAAATTATTAGGTCTTTAAAATGATTTTAAATTTTTTTTCTTAAATGATTACGTCTAAAATGCATCAGAGCTCAGGTACAGTAAGACTGTACAACATTAAATGATGTAAAGTGGTACTTTTTTATACAGCTAGAGAACATAGTTATTGCCACTTTTATAACTGCAAAGCAGCAAGTAAAATGAATGTATGCCTCAGAAACACAGATATCTCTGTTCTTCTAATAGGTTACCAAGATGTTACTTCTCTAGATTGCAGGGGCACCACAACGTCTAAGCCTGTTGGCCTAGACGTGGCTGCACCTCCTGCAAGCCATTTACTCATGTCATACTTTGACATGTCCTTGCACTACACTTTACTGTTTTGGAGTGTGCTGCCATGTGTATCCAGCAAGCAGTCATATATAATAGTATTTATTCACTAAAGGGAGAATTAGCAAGATAATTGGCAGCAGAGTTGTGATTCCCTCTATTGGATGAATGGGCAACAATTCCCACTGATACACTTCGAAATCTTGTGGAAAACCTTCCCAGGAGAGTGGAAGATGTTATACTGCAAAGGGGTGACCAACTACAAATTAATGGAAAAAATAATAATAATAATAAAAAAAATATATATATATATACACACACACATATTTATATATATATATAATGTACTCATACTCTGCAATACATCGTATATATATATATTATATATATTATAATATATATGTGTGTGTGTATACAATATATCTACAAAATGTTATCTGTTAAAATATACTTCTGAAGAAATGTACTATTTGTAAAAATAAAATGTTGCTGTGAATAGGTTTAAAGCTTTTTTATTTATTTTTGAAAATCTACATTTTTTGAGTTGGTTTTTTTTAACTTAGAAACAGTCAAATGTTTTGCTGTCGCATCTGTTAAACATAGGTTGCATTTATTATAGTGGTACGAGAAGCTGGAAGGATTAATTACTACAGCATAGCTCTAGATGCACCCCTGTGTTCCTTAACAGAGAAAATTAATTCAGAGTTGACAAAACTCTTTCAGACACAACCTGCTTCCTGCTGATGGTGCTTTATTAGCATATTCTTCCCAGAAAAAAAATGTCTCGTAGACCCATTTTTACCTCTCCTTTGAGTTCACTTTGTAAAGCACTGAGTGACATGGCATGAATATAACAGAGGCAAGTTGCCAAAATTATCCTGACAGAAGCACTTTGGTTCCATTGTTCTAAGTGCATTAAAGTCAAAGAAGGTCCATGTACCCCCGACAGTACAGAGGAGGCAGGATGTTCACAGTAAGACAAAACAGCAGGTGATAAATGACATTAAATAACAGTGAGAATTTACCACAGACTAAATTAACTACTAAGGTGAAAAAGTCTCAGCTTTAAGGCTATAATAACAGTGACTCTATAATTAGGGATTAGCATTCTCTTTTAACATCCAAAGAAATCTATATGTAAAAATGACTGGATATGGTTCTGTTTGACTCATAAGACAATATGCTTCTTCACGTATTTTTATCAGCATACCTTTTAAATGGACCTATTATCACTTTGATTTGTGTTATGACACCACTTCATAGAAGAAAAAGAAAAGTTTAAAGTGCACAACACAAAACTGCTTTTGTTAGATATAAAATGCCACCTTTATGCCTATGGGGAAGTACACATTGGCAGTTTGGGCTTATGCAAATGAAACATTTTAAATGTAGATGCCCTGTAAGAGTCTAATACAAATAAACAGACGTATAGAATGTTGTTATTAAATTATTCTGTATTCATTTAACAACATATAGTTTGTGGTTTGAATCATGTTGCTTAAAAAAAAGGTTATGCAAGTTATTACACTTCTCTATAGTGCATCAGTGACCAGAGTTCTCCTGTTCCTTTATTGACGGAGGGCAGGAAATAATTGGTTAGGTAGGTATATATATATATATTATATATATATATATATATATTAAAATTAGAAAAAAAGGTTTTAATTTGTGTGAACCACCTCTTACAGCACATGGGATGGACGGAGGTATGAGTGACCTTTTCTAAAGGTTAATTATGCCTTTTATCACCCGCCAGATCACAGCATGATGGGTGGTGGGAGGGGGATTAGCTAGGCGCCATGTCTACCCCAGGGATCAACTTTGAATTTAACTTACCATCCTACTAGACACAGGATGGGCTTGAGGTGTAGATGGGCCCCATGCTTCCCCATAGTACTTACTACATATTTTTGATGCTCCCCTCTATAGTAATTAATAAACATGTATTAATTGGGGCCCATGCCACATAACACCATTTTCAACATATTTTCAACTCTCCATCTCAATATGTGATGAGGTGGGTATAGGTAGCCTGAGTACAAATTAGCCCCCAACTCTTGCATATGAGGTAAGTAGGTGATGCATTGGCCCCTCTTGGTTAAAAATGTCTTATCGGGAGAGGGTGTTTAACTCACATATTTAGGAGGTGAAGGGAAATTTACATAGGGGTTTAATGTACTATATTGAAGTATAGTTTGAGTATACTGTCAATGTGAGTTGGCAGTAGAGAATATGTGGGTTAGAGATTTTGTTCGACTTTGCTGAAGAGAGTCAAATTATATTTTTTTATCTACCCACCACTGCATGTTTAACATTAAGTTAATTTGATTTGTTTATTATAAAAAAGGTGTGAAATAGATGCAATATCCACCTGTATAATATTGCATGTTTGATGTGCTAAAGTTTAATTTTATATGTACAGGGGCATAACTAGAAACCACAAGGAGCAAAAACTCCCCCGGGGCCCCCCAACTTCTACAACTGGTCTGTGCCATCACTGCCCCCAAACAACTTGTCTGCACCTTCTTTGCCCCTTGCCCCACCTTCCAACATACACTCTAGCACACATACGTATGGAATTACACAAATTACACACTCATACTGACACACGTACACATTCATTCTAACACACACTCCATCTCACCTCACTTACACATGCTTACACACAAACACCTACACATCCAGGCACACACACACAATTACACATACATGCTCTCACCCACATAATTATACATCCATGCTCGCACACACACACAATTACACATCCATGCTTACATGCAAACATATAAACATACACATATACATACATCCCACCTCCTGCCCGCTTACCTCTTACCTCTCCAGCAGCTTTATCTCCGGCTGCTTGCACGTGGTGTAACGTGACCCCAATACGTTCCTATCTCCCTGTGCCGGTTCAAAATATATTAGAAAAGGCTCTTCCGACCTTTGTAGTAATTAAACACAAGTGTAAAGCATATATTAGTAAATGTGTTGATCATTCCGGCCCTTGAAATAATATATCCTATTGTATAAATTGATAAGGTTACCGATGCTGTCACAAATGAATTTAAGGGGATTTAAATATAGAAGCCATCAGTGTATAAAAAATGAATATTATAGTTAACATCATATTTTATGAATGTTTTCTTTTATAAACCCCTACACTGGATTACTAGACTGCCTCATGCATACTATAGCCAGAATCATAAAAAACTATTATATCTCTGTATAACCAATTCACTAGTATCTGCACAAATACACATCCACATACATGTAACCGTGTATTAGACAGCATATGCATAATGAAAAATGTCTTATGTCCCATTCTGAGTTTAATGCACCAGGTTTGTGAGTCCCAAGATGAAATATCCAAAAGACTTCTCATTGACATAGGAGTCAAAATCACCACCCCCTAAGGTTACCTAACATACTCAAATATCAAGCTATTCCAACAAAGACATTTTCTAGATCTAACACAATGCCCAAAGGTTATATAATGGTAGGTGACAAACTAAGTGGTGTATAAAGCAATATGTTTTAATCTGAGATTTATAGAGTTTATAGCATGCATTTTATTTATGTGATATTAATACAGGCCACATATCCTTAAGTATTTCTAAGTTATTGTTACCCTCTTTGTCTTTTGTTTATTAGCCAAAATTGACATTTCTTTCAATAGATTTTGTACAGGGAGTGAGCATAACCTGTATATTATTTGTACATTCGTTAGGCTCACCTCCTAGAATGTAAACCAGCTGCCACCTTAAACATCTAGATACACAGCAACAAACTACCGTTGATCCCATTGGCACCTAAGCCTAAAACTCAAGATGTATCATAAATAGCGCATTTAAAGTACAAATTTCTATGATAACCTGCCAATTTGACAATCGGTTCAGACAATGAGAGAGCAGTAGGTTGTGGAATAATTAGTGCAAATTATAAATATTAAACTATTTTATTCCATAATGAAGAGCTTTGTATTTTAAATAATACATTGTTTTTATTTTCCTATACCAGCTATACATCTTACACATTTCATGTATGCAGAAATAGATGAAATGTCCTGTTTTTGTCTATTTAACATACTGTTTGTGCAAACTCAGCAAAAGCTAATTGTAAATTGTTTATGTCTAGAATACTGACAACAACAATTCTAATTTATGTAGTCTGAGCACAAAAAACTATATTGTTCAGATGGCATCCATAGCACGGACAATGAATTGTTTTTTCTGAATTCATTTAAATCACTCAAGTTACTTAGACAAACAAACTTCTCTTAAATGTAGTAATGAGAGAATGAGTATTAGCAGCAGGAACAGAAGAGTGAATTCATAATGTTATTAGTAGCAAGTAAAATATTTAGAGGAGATGCTAGGCTTATTACTGTTGTATATAAATCTGTTTATAATCATCTAAGTCAACAAAATTAGTTTTCCCATTATTCTTCTAATGAGGAAGTACTGTGGGATGCGGTGCTTTTTTCTACTTACGTTTTAGCTTTCGCTTAAATTATTTGATATTTGTTGTTGGATATAAAATAATTAAATTTTATTCTAATGCTAATGCTTATTATGTAGCAAATCCAATCTACTAAAAGCTAATTTATTTACTGACAGTTTGCTTTAGCACTGTGTCACACAAAAAAGCATTCTGTTATCTAACTATGAATTATATTTCTTTGAATGTTAGATTTTAATGGATGCTAGATTTTTAGTAGTATAACATTCAATCATTAAAGTCAAGGCAAACTCTATATGGTTATATATTATATGGTGTCACATAAGATGAATTTTAATGGAGCAGTCTATTAAAAAAATAAAATGGAATATAGCCAGAAATATGTTTCTGGGAACAGCTAGAAGCCCTATATAAACAAAAGATAATGGTCTGGATTTAATGCTTGACATAAATCTATCCAAGTCACTGAATATTAATTCTCCCATAGTCTGCTATAGAGCAGTAAGACACATTTTATCTCAGTTAATTAATCTAGGCCAATTTACCATATGTATACCATATACAATTTTTTATATTGTATTGTATGGACTGACTGCTGTTAAATAACTTGTGATCTGTTATTGACATTGAATCCTGCCTGAAGAAATTCGACAAATTCTACTACTCCCTCAGATTATACAATCATGAGCGGGGCTTTCAAAAGCCCATCATTAATGCTAGGAACGTTGTGTAAAAGTATAGATGGCAAGCTTACAGGTATGTGTTAATTGTCCAATTTGTTGGCGCTTAATAAATAAAAGATAATAATAATAACAAATTGCATAATTTAATATAGTGAAGTTCATCAAGTAAGCCGTAAGTACATTTCAATAATGAGCAACCACCCACATGTGTTACACAATTCTTACTGTGAGAATGTGTAGCATTGTTCCATTCTAGAATCGTTTGGATTTAGCATAACAATTCTTAAAGTCACATTTTAAGATACAGTTTTTATTTGGATAAAGAATCTCAACACAGTTGGGTCTATTCATTAATATGTCGAATGGTCAGTCAAGTCAAACGTAAAGTCAACTGACCACTTGACTTCATGGTAAATAGGCTCCAGTGAATAGCTAAGGGGTAACTTGACTGATAGACTCAACTGAGTTAACATGTTCTTCCATATTAACAGTTATAAAACAGCATGAATATTCACTAAATTTAAATTCTGCGAGATGTAGGTAAGAGAATGCGTGTTGAATAAAAAGTTACATCTCCTTGCCCGAAACTGGCTACATTTAGAGGAAATACCACCCCATAAATATGTAATATATGTAAATGAAAGAATGAATTACATTTTTTAAAAAAAACCACAGGACCCAGTACACTCCTTTATTCAAGTGAAGAGGGTGACGATCATCTCCCCTAACCCATGCACCATTGAACATGGGTGGATTAAATCAACCCGGGGTTGGGAGGTAGAATTTGCTATGTGGAACTTAGTTGGTGGAACTTAGTTGCAACTTGCAAGCAGCTTGTAGGTTAATAAATGAAAAGGTAGCCTTTTTTAACTCACATTCATTAGACACTCCTGCAGTGGAGCGTATATATGTTATCTGCAAGTGCTAATCCAAGGTGACCTTAATGAATTTGAGAGTTAGACTTTTGACCAGCTTTCCTGCTACAAATTCACATGTTTTGCCTACTTGCAAGCATTAACAGGTTTGCGAAAGACCCCATTGTGCAGATATGAATTATTTTTAATTTGATAATTTAATATTTAATAACCTGCACCAGAATTATAATCTTTTCAGCCATGAAATGCTGCTGTAAAAAGCCCAGGAGTAACCATATTGCAAGAAAATGAATAGTATGGAGTTCCCAGAACCACCTAATTAGAGGGAACAACTAACACAAGTACCAGGGTAATCAGGGCAGATGTGCATAACTGGGGGGGGGGGCAGGTTGAAAAATAAGGAAATAAAAACAAAAATAATTTCTCAATCATAGCTTTTATTAAAAAAAATTGTTCACATAGTTTACATGAATTAACATTTACTGGTAAAACTTTTTTCCTATAGGGTCGTCTTATATTCAGGCTTTTTATTATTTTTTTTTTATATAAATTAATATTCAGATTTGGGGAGGTCGTCTTATAATCAGATTTTATAATCAAATTTTTTAAATTTAATTTAAGTTTTTAAATTGTATTCAGTAAGTAACAGCAGGTTTCATAGCATTATAATAATAATGTAAGACAAAATGGTACAAGAAGAAGAGGGCCCTAACCTTACAAGCTTACAATATATTACAAATTGTTGTCTGTATTCTAAAAACTGTAACAGCAATATGATTATAACTGATAATGTTAGATAGGCAGGGGCAGTGAGTTATACCATTTGATGAAGCCAAAGGCAAATATTATAAAGAAACAGAGTGACTGAGGAGATAATGCAAATTGATTTCTGATGAACAGTGCGAGTGGATATAAGCAATTATTCATTACACACCTGATGGCAGAAATAGATGTTAATTTGATTTGCCTAAATGCACACCTTTGTGACTTTCCATACCCAATAGTAAAACAGTTGATGAAATAAAAATATGCAATATTGATTGATCTTGCTGGGAAAGGTCTTAAGCTACTGCTGTCAAGAATGATTACATGATTCTGAAGCTTAGTTTTGTACCTTACATTACATTACAGAAAAATACATTTCTGCATCTTGAAGGAATCCTGCATCATACAGCTGCTTAGATACTGATGAAATAGTAACCAGTAAACCAGTGGTTTTCATCCTAAATAGGAAGTCTGCTTAGTGCAGAGACAACAGTAAATCAAGAGTACCTAGAGCTAGACTATATATAGAACCGGTTTTAATTTTCAGGACAAGAAGATCTGCTGGTGCTGAATTTGATTGAAGTATACCTTCAGGACATGACCCAGGGCATCTCCTGGATTTAAGTGGCTGCATGCTGGGTTTTCCCATCAAAATAACTCAACACACAGCCAACAAGTGAGTAAACCCCAAGTGGAAATGCCCAAATTGGGCCTAATTAGCTATTTCCCCTTGTTAGTTAGTGACTCGTTAGTGTTACAAGGTCTCAGGTGTGAATGGGGAGCAGGTGTGTGAAAAGTGTTATCGCTCTCACACTCTCTCATACTGGTCACTGGAAGTTCAACATGGTACCTCATGGCAAAGAACTCTCTGATGATCTGAAAAAATAATTGTTCCTCTGCATAAAGATGGCCTAGACTTTAAGAAGATTGCCAAGACCCTGAAACCGAGCTGTGACAATCATAAGCCTTTTCCTTAGGTCTGCCTTGTGTTTGTTGATCTAATAATGTTAATCTGTGCACACTCACTACAAATACATTGCAACTGATATAATATCAAATAAAATGCTAAGGAGTAACAACATTATGCCTACCAGTTATAAGTAGAAGAAAAAACATGTTATAATAAACACCCATGCACAATAAATAGATTAGAATGGAAACATGATTATAATGTTAGTGATAAAATGGGGAAAACATATTTGAATATTTCAACTACATGAGTGGCCATGTAAAAAAGTATTTTTCTTTAAACATATTTTAGACAATTTTATTTCTCTGTGTATACTTACAGCTAAAGTAAAATCCATTGGATATTTCCTCTATTTTGTCTCAGGTTTTTACAGCAGCAAATAGGAGATAATCAAATGGTTATAAAGTATATGTAGATACCAGAATAATTAAATTTATCTATTGTGGGGTTTTTTTTTCGATTTGAAGAGCAATATTAAGAATGGTAAAGGAAAAACACGACAACCTGGAAAAAGCTGCAAAATCTGCAGAATGAAGATAATAAAAAGAGTTTCTCATTTATCTTGTAAAACAAGGAATTCATTAAGTTTAGGTAGCTTAGGCATATAAAACATATGAATAATATATAATCACATTTTAAGCCATAAATACATTTAACTAGAATGTATGTTTGAACTTTCAAAACCAATATGCTGGAGTTGTTAAACAGACACAATTTATTAGACATGTGAGAATAATTGACCAAGAAATTCAAATTAAATGATTTCTGCCATTTAATCTATATTGAAAGGCATTCTATTCAAATATATTTTTCTAATTTAGATAGCATTGTATTCTCCAAAATTAAATAAAGTACATAAATTACTTTATTACTACAAAATTATAGTCTATGATTGTTGTTTTATTTGGGTATGGATATTATGTCATTTAAATATAGACAATGTATAATTACAGGACAGTAACATATATTTTACATTTTTCTGAATTGTATGTGGTCATAAACAGATGATTTTAGCAGTAGTATTGGTCAAGAATACAATGAAAGCATGTAAGCGCGGATGTACCTTTAGTCAGAGACCACTGTGAATATAGAGACCATGTGTAATATAGAAGAATAGTTTTCTACCTGCAATGCATCAGATTACTCTTTTGTTGAACATCTGGATATTGTCACTGCCAGCTTCTCTTGATCAAATAAACTATAAAGACTATGCTAACTCTAAGTCAACAAACAGGACAAAGGTTTAGGGCAACTTCTGTGGTCCATAGGGCTAGCAGAGGTCCAAGCTAACTAGGCTGACTACACAGGAGAGGAAGTTCAGCCATCATCAGGCTGAAATAGGTGCCTAGGTGTGACACGCCAGATGCGACATTTGCATTGTAATGATGGATTGCGCACAAAACACAACCGAGATAGCAACAATAGTTCATCTTTTTTCAGGAGGAGAGCTAAACTATTCAAGGTAACATCAAAGGGTTGACCTAAAAATTGTGTGTCAGTGCCTAGTGTACTGTACAAAATTAAAATCCATTTTAGCAGACGAATCAGTCCAAAGTTTAAGAAAACTGTGATCATAGTTCACAAATTGGTTTTATTTTTATGTCGAATGAATGACAGGAAGGTGCTTTCTTTCCTTCAATCCTTCTTTTACATAGTTTTATGAATTACAATTACTTCCATGTAAGTTATGAACATTTTTTAGAAATGTTTCATGGTTGCTTTCAGAATACCATGACCTTTAGTCTTCATCTGTTGGTTCTAAGAACTACCCAAGAACATATGCAATGTTTTTCCAGTTTTAAATAAATTTGGTAATTCATGCATTGAAAGAACATCAGCAATTATTTATAATTTTGGTTGCCTATGAACTAAGTAAAGTTAGTTTTGTAATAGATTAGATATTCTTTTTCACCCAAGGCATGATCTTAGAAGGTTATCAGCTTCAGGCCATCTGCATTTGGTATTCTGGAATAAGACATTTTCAACTTTGTTGAACTTTTGTAATGTATTCTAGTGAATCACATTAAAAATACATGAGTAAAAAAAGAAATAAAATGAAAAAAAAGAGACATGAAGTTTCCTGATGTGATATATCCCATTCCACTGAGAACTAAGCCCCAACCTGCTACATCCCTAGAGCAGTTTACAGCTTTTCAAAAGGGAACAACACCTTCAAGTTATATTCTTCACAGGTACTGATGTGAAGATAAGTGCTTTCAATAACAATGACCACACAGAAATAAAAAGTGAACACACTTCAAAATGATGGCAATAATTTTATCCATTCATGAAACTAGACAACCTGTCAAAGTGTCAGCACAACTTGCAAGATCTAGAGTAAATGTATTCTATTTCAATTTCCCAAGAGACCATCTACCTTAAAATAATTATATGATATTTTACAAATGCATAAATGTACTTTTAGAGACAAAAGTGACAATCTTTTTTGCATAAGAATGTTGTAAAACAAATACAAATATCTTTGCTTGGAATACAAGACCCATAACTAGTGCATCAATCAATGCATACCACTTAATTTCACTCATCATAAGTGACTTAGGAGACCTTCATTCTTTTAGTAAAAATAGCACTCTTTATTAACAGTCTGTAGAATTGATATAAATGCAAAAAAATGTTAAGTGTATTAATTTATATATAAGTGGATATACATGAAAAATGTTCATAACATTTATAATGCAAATCTAGATTTGTCAAACATGTACTTAGTGCTAACACAATTACAAGTGGTTTTTTTAGGCCTATATATATATATATATATATATTGAACATTGACCCCAACCATAATTTTTACCAAATAGTACATACTTAGTACAAATATAAAATATAAAAGTAACAGTACTAGAATTTAGAAAGAAAATAAAAGTCAATGACAAATGATGTTCTGTGCCCCATCCACTGGTTAAAGGATAACAGATGCAAGTGAAATGCCAGTTCAAGAAAACAGTGGGGTTTCCAATGTTTTCTGAAAAATCAATGATTGTGTGTTGCTAAATTCCTTTATTTTCAAAGTGTATATTTTTAGGATCACGTGATTGTGTTTTAGTATGTCTCATTTTTAACCCCTTAAGGACAATGGGTGGTCCCTAAACCCATTGAAAACAATGCATTTTGAGCCCGTACATGTACGGGCTTTGTCATTAAGGGGTTAAAAGTTATTTTATCACCTTACTTCGTCCTTGAAGTTAATTTGGCTACCAATTATTCATAACAAAATATAATATATCATTTAAATCTTGAAACTAAACTCATAACACTCATACTTTCAATTGTCTTCTCTTTTCTAGTTAAAAAAAAAACAATGACTACAAATGATCTACTGAATGCTATAATTTTTGCTTCTATGAGTAGTATGAGATAATTCCAATAAAAACAATATTGGTAAAATTATTTCAATTAGATAGAAAATCCCATTTGCAGTGTCAAATCAATTGCTGTTTCTTGTCTGATTCAAAAATTAAAATGTGTGTCTCTTTCAATGAAACCGTTTGGAGATGAGAAACTGAATGGGTTTAGATGAAATTATGCCCTTCCATAAGAGGTAATATTAATCAGCTGATTACGCTATAAAACACAAATCAGCACTGATTAACTTATGAATGCAAACCAATAAATATGAATCAAATAATGGGTCAGGTGTCAATCCAAACATGCAGAAAGAAATTTCCAAGTGTTCTAATATACATCATATGCAGCTGAAATGTAAGTAGTTTGTTTGCTATTTGAGTCTCATATGCCTTTCCAAATAACAAGTAGTAATTCTTGGAAGTTTATTCTCCAATTGAAATTCTATCTTTGTACTATTCTATACCAAAATACAATGTACAGTATTTAAGTGTTAAAAAGGATATCTACCTATAGGCTTTACATTTTGACAATTTGTATGTATTTTTTATAATGGTCTCAATAATGTCTTGGTCTTTTTTGATGCACAAATGAAACTTGTATTTCTTTCCTTGATTTATTTTGTTGACCTTTATATTAATTGATTTTCGTGGATTTTCAAGTGCAGAACCAAAATACAACTTCTTAATAAATAAATTCAATTGTCATACAGATTGTCTACATTTTAAGCTCATTTGAGCAGGACCCTCCTCACATGTTATTTTCTATAAGTCAAATTGTTATGCTAAATACTACATGTTATGCCTTGTTTACCCATTGTACAGTGCTATGGAATATAATGGTGCTATATAGAACAATAAAGAATATTAATAGTAGGTGGTTATTTGATATATTTTGACTTAGCTATGATAAGTTTCCATTACATTTATTAGTACACAATTTCTATGACGCATTTGACATTTGCCGAGGATGGATTTTGTATCATACTCCTATATCTGTGACATCCATGATGCTTTGATAGTATTTTAAAAATAAAGGCATTGTATTAACTAACATTTTTCCTGAAAAAGTAACATATTTTTGATGTTATATACTAAATATGACGGAGTGCCGGCATGGCACGACCTTTCAGTGCCCCATCATAGAAGCCCCAGCGGAAGTGCCGGCAGCAGCAAAGGTTGTCTGCACGCATTTCGCAGACATTAACAGGCTGCCAGAGAGGAGGATCCCTCGCAGCGCTGCAGGAGACATGGATCCTCCTCCCAGCCGGTGCTCAGACATAGAAGCCCCTGCGGAACTAATGGACAGCAGAGGTTGTCTGCGCGCATAGCAGAGAAGTCCACCCGGTGGACCCACTGGGCACCAGGGAGTTTGAGGTACACGGTGGGGATGGGATATTAAGTCGGGGAGTGCAGAGCAGCATATGGGGGGTATAAGGCAATTCTGGAGGCACAGTGGCAAATAAGGTGGTTATAAGGAATATTAGCGAGGCAGAGTGCGAGAGAGAGAGATATTAAGCTTAAGGGCTCTCTTTGCTAATAATGGTAATAATTTCTGCAACATAGCATGTGTTCAATCTGTTGGTGAAGGTAACATTCATATATTGTCTTTAACAAATTAGATCTCACTATCCAGCTAATATTAATTTGAACAATAAAGTTGCCTTCTGTGTATATAACCAAATGTTAATGACTTTTTAATGATAAAACATTTTTTCAACAAGATTATATTATACCTGTTTTGATTTAGAAAGTTACATCCATCCATCAAGATAATTATTTTATTATTGCTCACATTCTAAGCATCATAAAATAGAAATTGATTTACTTAAGTTTTCTAAGTCCTACTTTTTCCTTTAGCAAACTTTTATGGCAGACATTCAATAATAATTATTAGTTCTTTTACTGTATTTCCATATGGGTTCCTTCCCTAATGAGAAACAAATAGTGACGGAACATTTTACTAAGAAACATCTTTGTACCATCTATATGAATTATTTTTCAATATAGTCATCTATATAGGTGTCATTTATATCTGCCATTTAAATGTTTTTGTTGGGTGACTTAGTCATCAGTCCTTTTGAAGGCTTAGAATTGCTTCGCAAAAAAATACCTTACTTAAGCCATGCTGTCACATCTCCAAATTCCAGTTTAATGGCCTACCTTATATTAAACAGGTCTTTGCTTTATTTCCTTTTAAAACCAAAACAGTTTTATCACTTCTTTTAGGCACAACCAGCTGATAAATTTGCTTTCCCAATCCACATACCGACCATTGAGCAGTCTGGATTTTGTTGTACCGATCTTTCTAAAAATATAGCAGCAAGGTGTTAACACGTAATAGTGCTGGAAACAGGGCTCTTTCTATACTGCACTCTCAAAATGTACTTAATCTGTTGACTGTCTTTTAAACAAGGAGAAAGCAAAGCTAAAATGTAAGGAAACTTTCCTTTTGTGTGCGATCCTTTAATGAACTATTACACTGTTCTATTAATTAGCTTGGGCATAATAAGTCAGAAAACTTTGAACACAAATGATTTCCAAATATTTTGGATACATTATTTTTACAGTCAATGACTGTGTTGTCAAACTTTGCAAAGTTAAGGGGTGCTGTTTTATTCAGCCATAGACAGCCAGAACACAATTCACCTGGGATTAAAAACCTACAGACAGGATCATCCCCGTGAAACATATCCAAGAGGACCAGAAGGGGCCACAAAGCCAGAGGGGCTATCATGAAAAGCAAGTTTTTATTCAACAAAACTCCATGAAGAGCTACTGCATGAGCTCATATAACCAAGTACATACATGACATCCATGCACACACACACACATAGATATTCATGTCCACACACAGACATACATGCACACCAGGACATACATGCACACACACAGACATACAAGCAGAATATGACAACCATGTGCATCCATACAGAGATATCCTCACATATATTCACACACACAGCAGTATACATACTGACAGCTCCTACCTGCAGAGCATCTCTTCCTGTAGCGCCAGGTTAATGGCTGGGGATCCTCCCGCAGTTACCCCGATCCTTGCCTTTTCCTTACATGCAGAGCCATGAAGTCTGCATTTTAACTTCTTCTATTTTGACTGCAGCATGTGACTGCTGAAGGAGCTTCTTACTGGTAGATTCTGTCACAGGATCACATGACAGGAAACTGACTCTGCCATCTCTGATGCCTGTAATGGAGTCTGTGTCTTGGTAAATACCCCTGCTGGAAGAGGAACCCCATAAAGCAAGTGAGTCTCCATCTACACCCTCACCTCACTCACCCAAGTACTGGACAGATGCTTCAACTACACTGCAGCAGGGGGGGCCCCAACCACCAGGGCTCCGGAGCAACTGCCCCATTTACCCCATTGTTAGGCTCAGTGCAAGGGAGTGTGAATATCTGTATATGAGGATGTGTATTTTGCTAAAGTGTGTGTATGTATATATAAATATATCTATAAATAATTATATATATATACACACACACTAAACCGTTTACACAGTTTACTTAACTGTTAGAAAAATGTTCTAGTTGTAACTTGATTGCAAAAGGGTTCTCTAACGATTAATCAGCGTTTTTAACTTGGATTAGTGAACACAACGTGCCATTGGAACACAGGAGTGATGGGAGTGATAAATGGCCTCTGTACGCCTATGAAGATATTTCATTACAAATCCCCTTTTCCCAGCTACAATAGTCATTTACAGCATTAATAGCATCTGTGCTGTTTTTCATTATATTTTAATGGACAAAATTTGCTTTTCTTTTAAAAACAGGAACATTCCTGTGATCCCAAACTTGCATGATCCATGCTCTTTTGCTTAATACTTATATATATAAGGCTAAATAGAATAAACAAACACAGGGTACTAGTTTCAATGTCTTCCTTTAATTGCATTTAATAGTCACTTTTTATATTATGGAATCAGCAAATTAATAGTTTTTATTAAATAGATAGAGAAGAAGCACAATTTTTTTCTTGCATTGATCCTTAATGTGTGTCTGTGATTGGCTGACTTTCATGTGTGTCTGTGATTGGCTGAGTTTCATTATTTTGTGACCTCGTAGAGGCCTTGACAATGTCATAATACACACAGGTACACATATTCTATGCAGTCTGTGCATAAAATGACAGCTTTTTAGTGCACAGCACTAACCATGAAGCTGTTCCTAATCGGATTTATAATTTGGGCTCTTTTCAGTGTTTCTCAGAGCTCTGAACATGGAGGTGAGTTTATTACAGAGAATTTGGCTTTATGGAAAATATAAGGCAGAGATTGTTACCATTAACATTACAATGTATGGATGTTTTGTAGTTTTACAGCTTATTATATTATAATTAACTATTTAACCCACCTTCCATCCTTTGTACTAATGTAAACAGGTTGTTGTCTAACTGTTGTCTAACTGTCAAATAGTTTTAAATCTCACATATTAAACAAAATGTGTACCCTGGATTATTAATATTCCGTTAATACCAATAAATTCAATCATACTTTATTCTTTAAAAATATAAATGGAGTAACTTACATTTATTTTTTGTGTGTTATTTTACTTTAAACCAACATCTCCTGTTTGTCAAATGTCTTGTCCTTTCCGTTTCAGTCTGTGGAAACAGACCCCTAGTGGAGGATTTCCGTGGCTCCCGCGTGGTTGGGGGGAAGGATGCGGAGCCCGGTAACTGGCCCTGGACAGTGAGTATCCAGGAGGAAATCGACAAAGAGTATTTTCATTTATGCGGAGGTGTCGTCCTGAATCCTTTGTGGGTTCTGACAGCTGCTCATTGTTTTAAGAATCTCGGCAAGTAAGTGACTTAATTTTTTATGGCAGAAAATGCAGAGTTAGAAAGGTTTAGGAGACAGGGGCCAGTGCATATTACATTACAACTAACTGGAATCTTTTAATAGAAACATTTAACATAAATCCCATAACCAGAACCCTAGTCATCTATTCTTTAGGAGAAACCATGGATATGTTTATTTCCTGAATATCTGCATAATACACAACTATTTTTGGGGAAACTCAAACCCCTGACTTTATGTGAGGGTCATTCCTTTATGACATAACACAAAAACAAACACAACATGTGTTCTAATTAATATGGTATTTATTAATACTTGAAAAAGTAAGATAACTAATAAAATGTACCTTGGTTTATTCAGTGAATATTTTTCCTGGAGACTTGTGTTTGGAGCCAACCAACTATCACAGATGGGACCAATGGTTCAGATCCGAACTATAAAAGTAAAGATTCAGCATGAGAAATACAATCCTGAAACGGAGAGGAATGACATCGCCTTGCTTAAGCTGAACAAGCCCATCATATTTGACGACTACACTCAGCCAGCGTGTCTCCCTGCCAAACAGGCAATTCTGACTAAAATGGACGACTGCTACATCGCAGGCTGGGGTGTCATTGAAGAAGGATGTAAGCACAGCTTTTTCCGTAGATTTTGTACATATGTATAGACTTTCTCCCTTTCCAGGGATTTCGCTCTTGTGTTGCCTTTGGGAGCAGGTGGCCCCATTGTAAGTGTGGTGGGAAGCACACGGGGTGGTAGAGGGCACAGAGTCTATTTGTAGGTTTCTATTGGTCCAAGGATTTCTGAGGCCAGCTCTGCATTTAATAACGCTTTTTTTTCTCTTCAGCCACTGATGCATCAGATATCCTCCAGGAAGCTCCTGTGAACCTGATTCCAGTGAAACGTTGCAACCGCCCAACCTGGTATAACGGAGCTTTGGGTAACTACAACCTCTGTGCAGGATATGAACAGGGAGGCATCGATAGTTGCCAGGTAAGCCAATTTTCCCCCGCATGTCCTTTTTACTCAGTGATGATACATTGTTAGTGTTTTCAACATCCTGGGCAGTACTTGTTTTCTAAAAATGTGCCGAGGAACAGCTGGGGAAATGGTAATTATTTAAAGTGTTTATTAAGGAATGTTTCCTTTGCTTTGAATCACGCAGGGTGACAGTGGTGGACCTTTGATGTGCAAAAACCACAAAACTAAGTTTTACACTGTGGTTGGCATAACCAGCTGGGGCTCCGGCTGTGGCCAGATGCAAAACCCTGGAGTCTACACCTCGACCCAGTTCTACCTCGAGTGGATCTTTAAACACCTCAACTACGAGAAGAAACCTGCATCTAAATCTCTGAAGATGAAGGCTGCTAAAAAAATCTGGCCTAAGTTAGCTGAAAAACTCAGCAAAGCTGGCAAGAAGACCCGTTAATTTTAGGGTGCTCCAGAAATAGAAGAATCCATCAAATCTGGGCCATCTCCTCTACAAGAGAGAGAATAACATGTCATCGATGAGTAGACTTAATTGTGTTAGCCGAAAAACTCGGCAAAGCTGGCGAGAAGACCCATTAATTTTAGGGTGCTCCAGAAATAGAAGAATCCATCAAATCTGGGCTATCTTCTTTACTAGAGAGAATCACATGTCAGCGATGAGAAGACTTGATTGTGTAGATTAGTAAGCCAATAAATAGGAAAGCATCAAAAAGACATGTACGTGTGATTACTTTAGAATGCTGTGAACATTTATTTTCTTGAATGTGTATTGCTAAGGATTGGCTAGTATGTATTTTAATGTGTACTGAATTTTGTGTACTTTTTCTTTTATATTTAAACAGCAAGTGTCTGCATAGCCACACAGGACAATTTACCAAATTAACAGCAGATATATATATAGTCACTGGCCACTTTATTAGGTACACCTTGCTAGTACCGGGTTGGACTCCCTTTTGCCTTCATAACTGTTTTTTTTTCTTCATGGCACCACCACCAGCCTGAACCTTACAAGACAGGATGGATCTATGCTTTCATGTTGTTTATGCCAAAGTCTGAATTTTGCAGCTGTGATTGAGACTCATCAGACCAGGCATCATTCTTCCAGTCTTCCATTGTCCGATTTTGGTGAGCCCGTGCGAATAGTAGTCTCAGTTTCCTGTTCTTAGCAGACAGGAGTGGCACCCGGTATGGTCTTCTGCTGCTGTAGCCCATCTGTTTCATGGTTCGATGTGTTGTGCGTTCAGCGATGATATTCTGCATACCCTGATTGTAACGAGTGGTTATTTGAGTTACTGTTACATTTCTGTCATCTCGAGCCACTCATTGGATATTTTTTTCTCTTTTGCGGACCATTCTCTGTAAATCCTAGAGATGGTTGTCCGTGAAAATCTCAGTAGATCAGCAATTAAACAGGTGAACCTAATAGAGTAGCCAGAGTATATATATTATATATATATATATATGCATGTGTGTTTAATCTCCTCTGCTTCATAGTGTGTCCCTGAATGTCAGAATAAAATGTCACCCTATCTGACACACTGGCCAAATGTGCTGAAGCCTCAAACAGCACTCCATATTCTGCAGTGTGCGCCCCCCCTGGATATGCCTGGTCACATGAGCATAAAACCATAATGGGCAGCCTCAAATATCTAGTCTTAAAGTGCCAGGGCAGCCTAGTCATCCCCAGTATAGCCCTTACTTTACCTGTGTGTTTTAGGAGACAACACTCACTACCCTCTAATACTTAAGTTTATAGCAAAACATTATAAGGAAAAAGTGTATTTAGATATGGACTAATGTTGATCCAGCCAAAAAACACTACTGTCTCCCAGGAGAGTGCCTTCATAATCACATATATAGAGAACTGCTATGTATCTAGATGGCGAACACTGCTGGATAGTCACACATTTTAAGCATAACTGATTTTTTCTGTCTATTGATTTTGCACGTACAGTGCTTTCATAGATGACATGAAATGCACCATATCTGTAAACATTAATTTTACCCTTGTTTTATTTTAATATGTTTGTTTCTCCTTTGTCCCAGTTTTTTGTATATCAACATCTACTACAGATGAAGTGGTATTCAATTTTAGAGGTGGAGCATATCATTTAAAAAACAATCACATTGACTCTGTTATTAGGTTTCCATTACTGTGATAATTCACCAGTAATTCCTTCCTATATTTGTAAGAGTGAGAAACAAAATTGAAAGGTAGATTTTTAACATTAACTACAACTGCATAATTGCTATTTAGAAAATTGTCTATCACTGTTCTATTCAAATGTTTACTTTGAGGAGATGTCTGTAACAACTAATAATATATTTTTTGTCTATTTTACAAATATACAGTATAAGAAAAACAAAATCTTAATATCTTAGTATTATCTATAAGGGGTGTCTTTCTCATAACAGATGGTAGCTGGGAACTGTATGCAGGAGTTCCAGAAAATCATAAGATGTCCTATATTTTAAGTTTTCATAGTTTACCAATGAAAAATGCTGTTGTATGTGAAATACATTACAGAGCATGTGACAAAACTCTAATTAAAGCCATAAGGTCTCTATTTGGGATGGATTTGTCGATAGATGAGTTATCTTGAGTATTCATTATGAATGACTTAATTCTACCCTAAGTTTCAGACACTCAGGGGTTGATAACTAAAAGGTAGATAATGAAACAACCACAATTATTTTGCTGGCCCCGCTTTTCATGAAATGCTTCTGTTTACAGTGAAAATCCTGTCAATGATGCACTTTATTTCCAATGTCACATATTAATACTTTAAGGTTTAAGGTGAACTTGTAAAACTTTTGGGTAGCGTACGTGCCCATCATTGAAATTCCATGGCCAAAAATCCTACTTCACCCTGTTTCTCTCACACTCCCCCTTCTGTCTTTCTGCCTTCTCTCTCCCCAAATCTCTCTCCCTGCCTTTTCTCTTTCTTTCTCTCTCGCTCTCTCTTTCTCTCTCCCTTGTTCACTCACTCCCTCCCCCTTTTCTCCACTCTCTACCTCTCCTCTTGCTATCTCTCTTTCTCCCTCCATCCACACCCCAACTCATACTATAACCTCTTTAGCTATCTTCTTTTTTTTATTTTCCTCATCCTTCCTCTCTTTAAATAAATGCCTTGGAGCAATGGCAGAAGACTCGAACTGGGTCTCTACACACCCCTAGCATCCCTGCCACATGAAGCCGATCCCCTGTCTTCCATTTAAAGCCCCTTTTAATGTAATGGCACTCAGAGCACATCATATCTATATTAGATTTCCTTTAGTCTTGTGGTCATGTAATTATGTGTATGTGTTGAAGGAATTTTAATGTAAACATCGATTCAAACAGTGATTCAAAAGTTTTCTGTATTTTAAAGACTCAAGGCTTTATTGAAGTGGTCTAATTTTAATGTTAGTCATAGAATGTGGACCCATAGGTTCTGACTCCATCACATGCAAAGAGTGCCTTGTGAAATGAACACTCCCTTCTGCCTAATCTTCTGTTCTCTACCTACAAGTCTGAATTGTAGTGTGACTAAAATGTACATTCTGTCCCTGGCAGCTGGGACACAATAGCAATGATGTCATTAGCATGGACAGTTATAATTTCACGTCATGTCCACATTAGCAAGTGGTTTGTGCTATGGTGACATTATATAAATCCCACCTGTATTATGCTCTGGTCCCACCCATGCTACACATGCACTATGCCTATTTCACTGTGAAAACATGTATTGATCACCCACAAGAACTGTAGTCTTTAAGTGCATTTGTTGAGATAGCAAGCCAACTGGACTTCAGTCCCATTGGCAGCACGTTAAAAACCAGATGTTCGCAAGTGAGCCAAAAGGTCATCATTCTGAATCTATGTAGGCTTAGGTTCTTCATTTGCTTACTGATGTCCACAGTGGGGACTAGTACATGAATGAGCACCACACATAAATAGCTAGCTGGATTGCAGAAAGACAGAAAGTGCTTTAACTGCAATGTTAACTCAATTGTTCCTAAAATGTACTTATCTGTTATTTTGGAAAATAGGTAATGGTCTCAGCACTCTTCCAATGAAATAAATGTGATCTCATCTCAGTATCCTCAAAGGTCCAGTCGAGCATCTGTAGAAAGGTTCTTGAAAAACTTTATATTATATAGCTTTCCATCTTTTTTCTGTAAATGTGCTAGTACACTAAATGTTTCAAAAACAACTAAGGACTCGAACTTCCTCCCTGTGAACTTAGAACAAGATATTTTTGATCTCTTTCTAAGGAGCATGTTTTACTTTTTTATTTCAGCACCAGTCAGTTTCAATAATTCTTGAGTATGAAATACTTTTTTTTACAGAATATGTGGCCTTAGGAAAAATGTTAGATGGAGATTACTATTATTTTATATAGATAACGTAGATATTTGATAAAGAGATTATTTTATGTTCTGATGACATCATGACAACAAACATATATTTACATTTTATAGAACCAAGAGAAATCCAAAACTATGTCTTAAGTAATTTCTTTTTGTAACTAAGACAATTTATTTCATTATTTTCTTTCATAAAAGTGTATACAGGAAAAAAAAAGTGCTTCAAATGTAGTCAAATCGCATTTGATAGCAGATAACCCTTGGAGTTATCAGCTCTGATGGTTTTTGACCTCAACTGCCTATTTGGTCCTTGAGCTTCATGAATTCACCTCTACACCTTCTGCTAGACACTAATTTTAGAATATATTCTTTTTACAAGCATTTCTTCTACCTTGGAATTTTCTCTTGTAGCTATTTATCGACAGATATTTAAATGTAAATATGATATCTTATCTCCCACATTTCTTCCCATGCTTTCCATGTTTGGGCTTTCCTGAAGTTAATACTGTAAACCATATTTATAGTGTGTTAATTGTATGGAAACACAATACTTGTGTTCAGGTGTTCTAATACTACGTGTATGCTGAATCAATTAAGCAAACTTCCATTAGCAAGCTTTCAGAGACAGTTGTTTGATGGTTGCGTTTGAATATGTCTGTTGAATATCTTTGTTAACATCCATATTATGTCTGTGTGTTGCATTAGTTACATGTTTTACAGTTGACTATTTTTTACTGGGGTTATGAAAAAGGGCATTTTACTAAATGTACACAAAATAACCAACGTAAATTGAAAACATTTTAGGTATATATAGAAATGTAACTTGATAACATAAGAGCTCTTAGACAGAATCAGATTAGAACAGTTGCTGGCAATGAAATCCCCAGTTTAGGCTTTATATTTCAAACAAATACCAAACCATTTTTGTGTGCTTTATGCACAAACAAATCCCTCTGCTCTGGATTTTTCTCATAATCTGTTTAGAGCCAAATCATTTTACAAGCAATGCAATGTTCAATAATATTTAATCACTCCCCAAAGATGTTTAACACCTCATAAAGATGTCATGAAGCCTTTTAATTTCCTGGCACCACTCTGCCCATCTAGTCTCATAATAACAATAAACCTTTAATAATTATGCTTGACAAACCCATTATGCTTACCAACTGCTACTATTTCTTTCCATATAATCTGATATGAATTTAATACAAAGCCAAAGCATTATTCTCTTTTTTTCAAGTAGTTATTTTTTTTTTATTTCTGTATATAAATAAAATCATGTAAAGTTTTATATATATTAAAATGTAATGTACCCAATGTTAAGTGTTGCAAATTGGGTGTAGTATAAATTAATACAACAGATAAGTTAAAGGGAATTTTTCACAAAAGTGATTGCACAAAAAAAAAAAAAAAGTAATAAAGATAATAAAGAATAAAGTAATAAAAAATACTCCCTGAAAACATGCATTTAAAGAAGCTTTATGCGAAACGCGTTTGTGTGGTGATGTCATTGGGGAGGCGCCTAACGACCAGGAAGACCTGTTTGTAGTGCTGATAGGACAGCATGGCAATTCTTTTGCCAGAGGACTTTTGTTATTGGCCCTATATGGGTATTGTGTATTGTGTATTTGTTTTTTACTATGTATTAAATTATTTTTAAACTGAGAATCAACCAACTTTGCCTTTTGATTTTGCCTTGAGGACTCCCTTGATGAGCCTATATTTTGTTTACACAAAGTAAGTGTCTCTCTTATCTTTTGGTAGCCTTTCCCATCGCATTTCGATATACAACACTATATGGACTTTTATGCTTGTTTTTTTTTGTGTGTCTGAGGTTTTAGGTACAGTTTAAAGTTTTTAAGGAGTATCGCTATTCCTTATTTTTTTCATTTTAGGTTTATGTGTGCAATTACTTTTATTTTGGGTTTTTTTTGCAAAGAATTGTGGAGTGTGTTTTGTGATTATTATTTGCTTTTCACTCTATCACATTTATATTTCATTTGTGCATCATTTATTCACTTATTTGTTCAAAGATAATTTTCACACTTAACCTGGGTTAAATCTGCTCTTTCAGCAAAAGCGTTCTTCAGAGTTTTATGGTTCTTGGAGAAGGTCTCATGATATTACATAGACCATCTTGGTTATTAAGATCATTGCGTCCATATAAGGAATACAAAAGAAAACAAGAATACATATATTATATTCAATTATATACCCCAAAATAATCTTTATTAACCCCTTTAAACCTTCATGATGTTCCATGCAATCATAAAAAAATGTGCCCAAAAAACATGGGCATGGAATGTCATGAATAAAATAGTAGTGTGCGTGCCCGTCCCGTTCCTTGGGAAACTCAATTAACCATCCACATGCAATTGAGCGAGACTTCCTTTATGAATAGATGCTTCACATTCACAAAGAACACAATGCTCCATACATCTGTAGTGAGTGCTGCTGATCAGTCAGGGATATATGAAAAAAAAATATTGCTGACTAAAGGCAGCAATCAATGTTTGGAGCAGATAGTCTCAGTCAAAAGTAAAATAAAATGTGTTTCAACATGTTGCCAGCTGATCTATAGATCTGTCTGCAGATTTAAAAAAATATACAATAACCTATACATGTGGGGTAATCTGGATAGGCAGCTGTATACATTTTGGTGAATTTTTGTAAGGAAGAAGTGGAAGATCACGGATACCATATGTAACAGCCAAAGTCAGGATACCAGAGGTCATGGATAGTCATATAACATAGCCAGGGTCCGGATACAGGGATAACTAAGAACAGGGATAAACAATAACGGAAGCCTCAGGAGAATATTCAAAAGCAGAACCATCCACGAGCAGCCACAGTACAACTGAGCACAGGCATTAGGGTATTGCAGCCCTAAATAGCCCAAGGACAGTCCCGAAGCAACAATGACATGACCGTTTTAGCGTGTGTGGGCCCATTGTCCCTGGCATGTAGGAGCTGAGAAGGTTGTGCCATCTACCGAAGGTAGGTGCTTTACATTAACCTGATAACAATGACTCAATTTCTTATCCTACACCTGACACAGAGAAGACGCCAATACTAACTAGGCAAAGGGACCTCAGAGCACCCATAACACACTACTGAGGTAGGGATGTAATAGATATCAATTGCAGAACACTCACAGTATCTTTGTAGGCAGCTTAAATCAGATGCACTTAAAAAATAAAGATACAATTGACACAATTTAAAATCCAATTATATGTAAGTAAGATGTATGGATTTTTATAATAAAATAAAATTAATACATAAAATTGCTTATGTACTGTTTTGCTTTGTTGGTATTTTTATTGTTGATTCTTAACACAGTTTCTGACCCTAAGCATGACGGATCAATAAAAAGATAATTGGCAGGTGATCAACCAAGAAAATTATAACCATCTACCTTAAATAATTAGCTTGCAGATTAATCACTGAATGCATAATTGTCTGCAAGTTTATCTTGATGTCTGAGAAATAAATATTATGGACAATGTCAACATATAATGCTTTAGGAGTTATTTTTGCCAGATTTGAGTGGATACTCTTGGGATGCTATTTGTAGCTGGCAAGAACATTAGCTGATTATATTATTCCAGTCTGACAGCTTCTGATTTTTAACAGACATAAACAGCACAACTAATGGAGGCATCCAGACGTAAAAGCCACTGAACTTATCAATCATTGTAAATCCGTGCAGTAAAGGTGGTAAACATGGGTGCAACTGTGAAAGGGAAAGAAGTCAATATATATGTTTCCCGTCAGTAAAAACTACTAACACTTTCTGTCTTGCTTTCGACTTAGAATAATGTGCTTTTAGTATTGATTATAGGATTTATTACAGACTTGCTGTATTACAACTTGCTGTAAATTGTGTATAATGTCACGATAAAAGCAATTATCGTAAAGAATAAAAATAAAATCATTGTGTCAGTTATAAAAACACATAATTGAATTTCCACAGAAATTTTCACACTGACGCTACATTTTATTTGTATATTGACCAAATGTTTTAATTACTTGTCATGTTTTAACGCTATTTCTTCAGTTGACTAACTATATACTTATACCCACTTTTGTTTAATAGACTGCAAGCTCACTATAGCAGGACCCTCTCCTTCTTTTGTACCAGTATATCCTAAAATGTATTCCTGTTATTGTTAATTTTTGATTTAGTAAAAGAGCAGCACCTGTCCTGTAGCTGACTTTCGCTATAAGGAAGACGAGGGAGGCCAGGGACTGCCTCCCATTACAGCCATTTTGTGCTATAGGTACCTTATATTTGATCCTATATTTGTCCAGTGGCCTCTTCATGGCCTATTAAAGTGATGTAGCAAAAGTATAGACCTTGCCGAGAATACCCTTAGAGTAACTACAAATCAAATAGGACAATCATCTGAATTAAAGGTTGTGCATTCCAAGAGTCTGTGGCTCAGAATGTTACCTTTAAGTTAGAATTTGTGGGTTTCACTGTTGGGGAAAAATAGTAAGAAAAATGTATTAGAAAACGAATACGTAAAATATTTGTGCCATGTCAATTTTTTTAATATGTTCTAAGTGAGATATACACTGAAAAGTCGGGAATGATGTGCTGCAGTATAGTATTTAATTGTGAATTAGCTTACGTTATATATACCTCAATAAATCTCAGATTGGTAAACTTCGTTGTTAATAATTAAAATATAGTTTAGTATTTCAGTAGCGTTTAGCATGCTTAACAATGACAAATATTGAGTAGTCGCAACGTATAACCATTGCCATTGTCTTCAATTTTACATGGTCCACATCTAAAAGTACATTGAAAGGCATAATAGAGAAATAACAAGATTTAACTATGCATTGCAAAGCAGCCTTTGTCAGTAATTTATCATTTCTATTAAAAAGCACCTTATGAGCCTTAGAAATGAGTTACGATTTGTAGTTTAATTAATTCCTAAAATATGTTTTTATGCAGTGGTTAGCATGTGGCATTGAAAAGAGACTGGATCACCTAGTATTTTGAATAATGCAAATTGTACTTTAAGAGTTTTTTTTATTAAAAAAAGGCAGGGTACCTAAAAATGCACATTCTAGGGAATCGTTGCTTAAAATAGACCTGTCACCTTAACAAAATGTAGACTTCAGCAGACTATGTAATATGTTTACAAATTGAAACCACCAGTGTATAAATGTGATGGTAGCCATGTTTTCAACTTGTCATAAAATGACTAGGAATGGTATATACAGTAATTGTTAATGCAGGGTTTTGCCCACACATCTTAGAATAAAATAAGTTGCTGCTTGCTCAAAAAAAACTGGCAGAAAAATGTAAAACATATAGGTAGTTATAATCATTAATCTTAATGTTGCTAAAAGCAAGGAGCTATAGATGCGACGTATGTTACATGTGCAAGGATTAGCGACATACGTTTAAACAAACGGTGCTTTCGAACTCAATTTTCCAAAATGTTCTGGAATTCAGAGAAAGCACCCTGGCCGAAGTACTCAAACACAAACATACATTTGGATAATGACATATGCGCTGACATGCATGGGGTAGCTGAGTGTAACCTGTGAATAAACTCGCATGCAAATGCATAGATGGAATCACGAGAATCCCCTCTTGAATTTGGTCTCTTTTTCTGCCGCAACTTTTGGAACCACCTCTTCAATGGACTCCTACTGTCATTTTAATGATGGGCATATCAGCTAGTTTAATATAGTAACAGATATGGGGATTTTTTTTGCATATGTGTTTGGTATTTCTTGCATGACAACTAAATCTTTCAAAACAACTGACAAATAGATAATTATTTTCTTTTGGCTTTCTATTCATCCTCCATTCGATGATTTAACATGTGTCTACAGCCTCTCATCTTCCTAATATCTATCAGAATCCTAAGAACATGTCTTAAATTTTAGCTTTCTGTCAAGTCCTGATATTTACCATAGCTGATTTTGTCAAAAGAATTCTAAAACACTCTGATTGGGAAATCAGATAGAGCTCTCAACCCACAAAAGGGATTTGGCATACCAAACTAATTATAGTATATAAATCAGAATTAGACCTTCAAATGCCACTAAAAAAAAATCTCTCATCTGGTAGGGAAATCATAGATATAATACTAAAATTTACAACATCGGGGCTTAGTAAATCAGTCATAAGGTAAAAAAAATGCTATTAAAGTATGTAAATATCTTGGGAAAAATACCATGGATAGTTCTCCGCAATTGTATATGGCTTTCAGAAGTCCGTGGAGGGCAGTTGCTGGAATTTAGATGGAAAAAAGACCTGCATAATCTTCGTTGTACAATATACAAGTGGCCCTTCAAGATAATTTATTTCATCCTTATACTTTCAGTAAAGGAATAGAAAATAAAATAACTAAAAATTGTACATTCTTGTATGTTTATGCATTAAACTGTATGTATTCTGTATAAATATATATATATATATATTTATTGCAGTAGGTATGATTATGCTCTAGACTTAAAATTCTGCATGATGTTCAATGCAAATAAGGGCACAGGGGAGTTTATTCACTAAAGGTAAAGGGGTCCCCTGGACCATTAAGGAAGGGGGACATGTCTCCAAAATGAAACCTATCTTCTTAGGGCTTTAACCTCACCCACTAATATGACATGGGAACCTTGGGCTCTAACAAACATAGGTGTCCAACTCCCCAAGAATACGTCCTTACTCTATTCCTTGAATATCTCACCAGCCCTAGCCAAAATCAAGATGGAACACACTAGTTGGGAAAGCCATAATCTCATCTTCTCCTGGAAGGTGGCTCTAATTACAATTATTAGTTTTCCTTCTTTACTACTTTCAAATGTTGCCTATCTTTCTCACCCAAATTAGATAAAATCTTCACTAAATTCATATGAAATAGGGAAAAAGCAAGATTCAGTTTAAGTAGGTTGCAGAAAACAAAATAGTTTATTGGCCTCAACGTATCTTATCCCAGAGACTACAATATAGCTGACCTTAACCAGTATGTATACACTGATACTTCTTTAGAATAAGTCACCTACCCTGATATTTCACTGCTGTCCATATTACATACCCCTATTAACCAACTTCTGGCCTCTATCTTGACCAATTCTTTGTAATTTTCTACAATGAAGGCTTGGAAATTAACAATTGAACTGGAAGGTCTCCCTTTTTCAACCTTGGTTAAAAAGCCCAGACTTCCAAAAGGACAAGCAACTGATACTTACTCTCTGGCAGGATCTCAATTGCTTTTGGCAATGCCTCTTGATCATACCCTGTTGGAGCACCACTCTAACCTACGTTTACCACCCATAACACCGAACAAAACCAATGCTACAGTCTAATTGTGGCAATGGGACGTCCTTGTTACCATGACTTGTCACCTACTAAACTGGTGACTTTGGACAGGATGGGACAAACAGACAATTTGACGATTTTGAGTAGAAAAACACAACGTTAATAATTTATTGTCTCATTGTTTCAATTGCTTATAACATTGCATTTGATCCATTGTTCCGTTGATCTATTGCAAAGTAAAATTTTGGAGGTACTCAGGAAGATGGGCAACTTTGCTGTTTCAACCACTCTGTTGTTGGAATCTTAAACAATCTACATACACCTATAACTTAGTTTTCATATGTATTAGCCTTAAGATTCCAACATGTACAGTTTTTTTCTTAAATATATTTGATCTGTATATACTCGTATGTATATTATACCTCCTGCCAATAAAACTGATTTTCAAAAAAAAGGAAGGGGGATATGACTGCTGGCCTAGATCTGAGCATCCCCTTCCTCAATAGGGGATCTTCCAACATTGTTGCAGGCTTCAAGGGGTTAAAAGGAAGGTTAAGGAGGTATCACCCTCTTTGCCTTTCAACACAGGTATAGTCTCACGGTGGGCTTACCTGTCCTGGAGCAGGAACAGCTTCTTTCCCTCCACAGAAGTTATATAGCTCCGCATAGGGGCTCATCCATGTATTATCTGCTCATGAAGACATAGGAGGCAGGCCCGAGGGAGGATAATGCAAAGCAATAGAGAGGAAAGAGGGATTGGTTGCACTACTGCATGGCTTAGTCCCAGCCCAGTGCATGGTTGATGGCCCCCCTGGCTGACCGGGAAGATGTATCCACTTTGGAGGAGTCATAGAGCCCTTCACCACCCCACCATGCCAGCCAGGCCTCTTCTGCTTGATCCAAAACACACCCAGGTAGGCCTCAAGCAGCATCCCAGGCTGAGCTTTCATGCAGGCAGAGGAAGAAACCTTCATCTACACACATGAGGGAGTCTACTGGCCAGTCTAATGCAGCTGATGGCATTGAGGCTGTTCCTGATGTGTACAGGACCCTGCCAGTCCACCATGCAACTATCAGTTACATTCTGCATGCCCGTCCAATGGAAGGTGAGTGCTTGATGAGACCAGGGCTTAGATTTGACACTGACGATCATAACATGTGGCTGCTTTTCATGACCTCTCTCCCACTCTCTGTCCTGTCATTGAGGTAGGACAACCTGCAACTGATGGTGTGCTAGTGTTACTCAGTACGATTCAGCTGGGTGGCTTTGGTGTTGAGGATGTGTTGGTAGGTTCAGACACAGTGGAGTTGGTGGTTCGTTGCTTTAAGATGGATCAGCCTAGATTAGTGGTTCTCCATGCAACGGGAGATGCAGTCTGTCCAGTGCACCTGTTAACTGGCTTCCTTAATGTTTGTTCTGTGATCCATGGTCAATTGATAGTTAACCCATTATGAATTTTCCAGTATTTTCTGCAGGTGTTTGGCCCGATCTAGCTTGGACTTTTTCTATTGTTTTAGAATAAGGGCAGCAATAGGCTTACTGTGTAGGTTGTTTTCCTGGGCACATTAACAGGATGGGGGGAACTGAGCGTTTTTGGATGTATCTCAGTTCTCAGTTGTTGGTTGTGTAATGCTCGTTCTTGTTTTTTGCTCTGCAGGCTGCCCAACAAAACTGGTCTAGACCATTCACAAAACTTCTTCATGGTGTAAGGGAGGAATTCTAGCAATTGATTGGTGGCGATGTTTTAATTATCAGATTAAAACCTGGCCCTTTCATATCTATAAATAGAAGTGAAGAAATTGTGAAAACCAGTCTTAAACCGTATATTTTGAAAGTGTAAACTAGGAAATAAAGGTGAAATAGAAAAAAAAAGGGGGATACTACCCTTCTTAAACTGGTAACACAGCTGCGACCTTGTAACACACCCTCCAAGTGTGGTAACTTCACAAGAAAACTCCGACTTGGTGCGCTCGTGTAAACCGAAAAAATAAATGAAATGATACAAAATAATAGTGTAGAAGAAAAAAAAAGATATTGGTAGATGAATATGCTCTATGCACTCACAAGTGTACGTGGTGCTTCAAGGCTCTATGGGTCCGTTAGTCCGCTCGTATATGTAGATGAATCGAGAAGACAAAAAAACATAGGGAGATATCGTAGATAAAGGAACACCGCAAGGTGGTAGATGCACTTACTCGTATGATGAGAGTGTTCAGCGTATCGTATTCCAGAAGAGTGATTTCTCCTCTGTATTCTTGGTGAATATATCCACGAAAAAATATTCAACCCGATGGTTAATCACAGCATAAATTTATTGTTGGGCTAAGCCCTAAAAATCATTCAAATTGACTACAGGTACATGATTAGATAAATAAATAAATAAATATTGTCTTAATAGATAAATAAATATTTAAAAATCCGTCCTCGTAGTCCAATTTATAATAATAAAATAAAGAGTCAATAAATAAGTGGATAAAAACCAGTTCTCTAAAATCGCCAAGAGACTGGAAGTAAAAAAATCCTGTAACTCAACGCGTTTCGCCTGTTGGGCTTCCTCAGGAGTAGTGTTCTTTCTTTGCATCGTGGATTCTTTTATTCATGGCCGGCGCCATCTTTAGGTCCCTCCTCCTCCGGTGGTGGTCCTTCCTCCGTGCGTCATGACGTCAGCCGAATCTCGTCCGTATCAGTCCTCACGTATATCATCCCTGGAACACGGAACCTTCAGTTTCGTCACCGATGTTTATTGTGGGTACGGTGCCGATCTCTCAGCTCGATGTTCATTCAAACGGGAGAAGAGAAAAAAAAAAAATAAATGTATTTGTAAACCACCCAAGGCTACCTTGTGTATGTATCGTGGATGGGTAGGGGACCGGGGTGAAAGTGTCATAATGTATAAATGTATTTACAATAATATGCGTTTTTATGTAATGTTTTACGTAATAAAGTGTGTATTTTGTGTGTTGGACTGCTATTAAACTATATTGGTGTTTCCATATGTTTCTATATGTAGACATTCCTAAAATAAATTCAATATAGAGAACCGGATATCAAATTAAAGGTATATGCACATGTTGGTGGAAGAAGCCGTGGAAGAATTAGTATGGGGGGAATGTACATGCCGTATGTTTCAAGAGAGAAATGTCCAATTAAAGGTATACATACGCTTTAAAGATGGAGCCAAGAAAGAATTAGTATAGGGGGAATATACACGCGGTATATTTTCAAGGTAGGAAATATACCCATGAAAGGAGAAAAGAACAAATATAGAATTAATATAAAAAAACGGATGTGAAGTTATCACCTAAAAGATATATATACACATAAATAAATGGAGTACAGAAAGGATCGGTGTGGGAGTAACGTGTATATTAAAAAGAGAAAATATCATATCTATTACATGTCACAAAAACCATATAGAGCTTTAATTTAATGCTAAACTAGGCCAATATTTATTGATGCTGAGTTTTTTTGGGGGGTATAGGTTTACATTAGATATTGCAAAATGTTGATATGTAAACGTTTTATTTAGCCTGGACCATACTCATGGGTCATTTTACATATACAGTGGTACCACCAAAAATATTTTACACACTTTTCCATAACCTCAAATATGGAAGGAAAAAGTATGTAAACCCTTTGCAAAGTACATGGATTTCTGGATATAGTAATCAATTAATAACACAAAAACAATTTTATGTCTCCATGTCCATTGTGTAAACCAGACAGCTTAGACCTTTATCCTTGCATTCCTTACGCCCAGGCTCTGCTACCATCCATTAATGACACAACACTGAATTTGTGGATGAGGGCATCAGCTACAGCTTTATTTACTGAACCTAAACCAGCACAACAATCTGGAACCTGTCAGGTTCACCTGCAGATATACCAAACATTATCAAGAGCTCTCGTCCTGTGTACCATCGGCCTCCACAGAACTTGTCTCCTGAAGCCTTTTTCTCGGCAGTCGATCTTCGGAAGAGAAGGGACCACCTAACAATGTTAACCAATACAGGGTTATTGAAGGGTGGGAAGCTGACTGCTGCTAAAATGCTTGCTGCTAGACTGAAAGAAGTGAGTCAGTTCTGCAAGCTGGAAAGCAAGAAAAGAATGAAAGAGTTAATTATGTACATTATACATGTTTTGTAAAGCTGCTGGGAAAAATTCTCACAGAAAATCACAAATGCAGCTTATACTGATGGATTGCTGAAGGATTTAAGTATTTGCAGTTTCATTTTGTTGCTATTATGGTCAGCACTGCGTGGTCAACCAGACGAGAGAGACCGTGGTTGCATAAATCTCAGTACAGATACCACAGTGTTTGCAGGTGCTGCAGACTGGTTCAGATCCACTTGCAAATAAGATCTTGGTTATCCCTGATAACCCTCAGTTAATTTTATTTATTGTAACACCTGTACTTAAGCCATAACCAGTACTCTAGATAGATGATAGATACAGTATCTCACAAAAGTGAGTACACCCCTCACATTTTTGTAGATATTTTGTTAAATCTTTTCATGTGACAACACTGAAGAAATGACACTCTGCTACAATGTAGAGTTGTGAGAGTACATCCTGTATAACAGTGTAAATTTGCTGTCCCCTCAAAATAACACACAGCAATTAATGTCTAAACCTTAGCAACAAAAGCGAGTACACCCCTAAGTGGAAATGTCCAAATTGGGCCCAAAGTGTCAATATTTTGTGCGGCCACCATTATTTTCCAGCACTGCCTTAACCCTCTTGGGCATGGAGTTCACCAGAGCTTCACAGGTTGCCACTGGAGTCCTCTTCCACTCCTCCATGACGACATCACTGAGCTGATGGATGTTAGAGACCTTGTTTGAGGATGCCCCACAGATGCTCAATAGGGTTTAGGTCTGGAGACATGCTTGGTCAGTCCATCACCTTTACCCTCAGCTTCTTTAGCAAGGCAGTGGTCGTCTTGGAGGTGTGTTTGGGGTTGTTATCATGTTGGAATACTGCCCTGCGGCCCAGTTTCTGAACGGAAGGGAGCATACTCTGCTTCAGTATATCACAGTACATGTTGGCATTCATGGTTCCCTCAATGAACTGTAGCTCCCCAGTGCCGGCAGCACTCAAGCAGGCCCAGATCATGACACTCCCACCTCCATGCTTGACTGTAGGCAAGACACACTTGTCTTTGTACTCCTCACCTGGTTGCCGCCACACACTTGACACCATTTGAACCTTAGTCTGCTTGTCTTCAGCAAACTGTTTGCGGGCTTTCTTGTGCATCATTTTTAGAAGAGGCTTCCTTCTGGGACGATAGCCATGCAGACTAGATATGACGCTGAGCACGTGCCCTCAACTTCTTTGGTCGACCATGGCAAGCACTTTTCTAAATAGAACCTGTCCTGAGAAACTGCTATATGGTCTTGCCCATCATGCTGCAGCTCAGTTTCAGGGTCTTGGTAATCTTCTTAAAGCCTAGGCCATCTTTATGTAGGGCAACAATTCTTTTTACAGATCCTCTGAGAGTTCTTTGACATGAGGTGCCAAGTTGAACTTCCAGGGATCAGTATGAGAGAGTGTGAGAGCAATAACAACAAAGTTAACACACCTGCTCCCCACTCACATCGGAGACCTTGTAACACTAACGAGTCACATGACACCGGGGAGGGGAAATGGCTAATTTAACCCAATTTGGACATTTCAACTTAGGGGTTTACTCACTTTTGTTGCCAAGGTTTAGACATTAATGGCTGTGAGTTGAGTTATTTTGACAGCAAATTTACACTGTTATACACGCTGTACGCTCACTACTTTACATGGTAGCAGAGTGTAATTTCTTCAGAGTTGTCACATTAAAAGATATAATAAAATATTTACAAAATGTGAGGGGTGTACTCACATTTGTGAGATACTGTAGATAGATAGATAGATAGATAGATAGATAGATAATTTATTTTTGCTCACTTTGCATATTATCCTGGTACCTGGCATAGGCAAATGCACCCCGCCACTCTATATCATCCCTATCTAATGTTTTAGCTTACATTCACTCACACAAGCCCTCTTCCTCCTTCTCAGGCACACTACATCTTTCTCAAACTTACATACTCCTACTCTCACATAATCGCTAAGAGCTTATCTTACCTTATCTTACCTAGTAAGACACCCTACTCAAACAATTTGGGCTGGGTGACCAGCCGAGTGTGAAGAATTTGAATTGTCCCCTAGGCCAGACCGCTGCTGCAAGTTATACAAAATTATACAGAACATTAAATGCAGTTTTGTATGTTATTTATTCATTGGAATGAAACGGTGACTTCATAAAATAACATATAGGGATTTAACACAAAGAAAATAAGATTCAACCACTTAGTATGCCATCTACTGGGACTCTAGCAGTAATTGTAACTATTTTCTATTCTTATTTTTACTGGGCTATTTCAACACATAAGTGAATGAAGCAACTATACATGCTTTTGAAAGCATTGCTTGTTTATGCTTACAGTTTATAAAAGTATTGCTATGCCGATCCAGCAATAATAACTGCCTTTACAGCAATGCACACAAAAGATGCAAAAAAAAAACCACGTTTTAATGATATCATCCGAAGGAGTCCATGTTTTGTTCCCTTCAACAGAGATGGGCATTCAAAGAAGAATGTCAGTGTTGAATGAAGCAGCTTTGTTTCGTGTACCACTATGAAATATAATTCAGTATAAGAGAAACAATCAAGAACACAGTAAAGCTACTGCTGAGCTTTAGAAACAGCTGGGTAATACTATTGGCAAAAGAGATGTGTGAATCAGCTCCAGACTGATCAATCCAAAATAAACAGGAAGCAGCCAAAGGATTTCTGTGAATCAAATTTGGTTAGCTTGTAGGTAGAGATGAATAAAGATTACATTTCTGATGCAAAACATGCTCTATCGATTAGCATTAAAGCATGTGCCATCTTCTGATGAAACAAATATTCTTATATGTTCTTGGATCTTCACGAGGTGCTTAATAAAGTGAACTCACTAAAAATCAAGTGGTTGGTAAAGTGGATTATTTATCTTCGGTGCTGCCTTAGGCCTAAGTCAAGGCAGAGGCACAGCCATCCCCATCACAGAGACGTCCTTACTGCTGAGAGGCAGGATATGTTGTCATATCCCAAGACCATGCTTTCCAAGAATGTGCAGGCGGCAGGCAGAAGAAACTATGGAGGACTACTCCGACTTGCCACAGCGCTCTCTATAGTGTTAGGAAGCCAGTTGGGGACATTAATGATCTCAATTTTAAAAAGCTCATTGAAGAATTGTGCTACAGGGGCATAATCGCCCAATAGGGGGACTTGCTTCCTGTTATGTGGCAGAGGGGCTGTCTCCCCCTGGGCCTACCTAGGCCAGAATATGCCACATCAATGGGGTTAAGTTGATAAAAACTGGTGATCATTTCAGCTCAACACTTTAACATACATGTAGTTGAACCTGAAAATGTAAAAAAAAAAAAAGGTCTAAACTATGTGCTCTCCCCTCTCTGTAGCCCGTGTATAGGAGGGGTTAATTTACAAAGCTTGGTAACACAAATATACATGTAGCTTGTTTTTAATCTACTCCATGCTCAACATTTCTGCTGTATGTATGTAATATAAGTATTGACATACAATCTGTTTTGTTGCAGATAATGTTTCTTGTTTAATTGTCTGAAGTGTTCAGGGTGTACGGTGGTATGTTATTGATGCTCCCCTCCTATTCGTAGAAGACAAGCATTTTGGGGTGTCACTTGACAATACTGGGCATACAATGGATGGCAAGTAATGGATTTATTCCATTTTTATTTACTGAAAATGGTTTTCCTGATGTGGCTGATCCACAGTTAACAGACTCCAGTAGTTAGTTGAACTCAATTAAACATTACATAAGGGGCTAAGATTCTATTTTTCTTTATTCGCACAAGCACAGTCAGATCTTGGATGTCTTGTAATAAGTCGTGCTAGATCTAAAGATTATTTATCTTCACAGTTTTAGCACATGCGTGGTGGTACAATACAAAATGGTGGCTCAAATCATGTGACTGTCCGAATCGATGGGAACTGAAGGCTAGAATAAATTTAAGTGTAACACATAGACTTTTTCCAGATTGTTATGTTTGGTGTTAAGTTGTAGGTAGTAATTTTCTCAGGATGGATGTGCATCTTTTCTTATATTTTTGAATCAGACTTTTTATAAATTTAACAGCCAAATTGATGTCATTCCCAATAAGAAAATAAGTCAGCAGTATACTAGCAAATAGTCCTTATTATCATCGTATATGTCTTTAACATTACCTAACACAGTAGCTGTGCTGACTCTATCCTACATCAACTATTCATTTACTTTTATTACATATTATTTATTACATATTGTGCTGTCTAACAGAGAAACAGGAAGACATATCCCTTTCTATAAATCAAGATTTCAAGATCATCATTTCTACTTGTCCTATATTCTTTTATTTACTAAGAACATATACATTCTGAACTTCTAATAGTTTGCCTTGCATAGCCACTTCTCCTGTTGATAAGAACATATTTGGTCAAGACAGGAACTTCTATTGATTGTTGCATTGTCCATCCAAGTTCAGGGTCACATCTAATGCCTGTAAGGAAGACCAAAGAGAGAATTAGCCATTCTGCAAAACATAGGAAGCCATGCATTAAATGAAATAGCCAAACATACTATACATTAATAAATCAATGTGTTGCATAATTTAAGTAACTAGAAAACAGTTTTAGAAAAATTAAAGCGTATAATATTTTTTAACATATATCGTATTTGCTCGATTATAAGACAAGGTTTTTTCCAAAGCAAATGCTCTGAATAATACCCCTCGTCTAAGATCCAGACTAAGATCCAGATCCCCCGCAGCGATGCAGGGGACCTGGACCCTCCTGTCTCCCCCCACCAACTTACCGGTACTTCTGAGTCCCCGGTGCTTAGTCCGGGCAGCGTGTAGAGCTCTACGCGATTCGCATACACAACTTCCGCTGCTTACCGTACCTGCTCCCGGCTGCAGCGGAAGTTGTCTATGCGAATCGTGTAGAGCTCTACACGCTGCCTGGACTACGCACCGGGGACTCAGAAGCTCAGAAGTAACCGGTAAGTTTGGAGGAGGGAGGGGGATAGAGTGTTAAATGGGGAACATAAGGCATTTCTGGAGGCAGAGTGCTCTATGAAATGCCTTTTTAACCCCCTTTATGCCACTCTGCCTTCAGAAATGCCTTTTAACCCTCTATACGCCACTCTGCCTCCTGAAATGCCTTATACCTCCCTATATGCCACTCTGCCCATAATATGCCTTTTAACGCCCTAAATGCCAGAGTGGCATATAGGTGTATAAGGCAATTCTGGAGGCAGAGTGGCACATAGGGGGTCAATATATCATGGGGCACAGTGCATTTAGAGGGTTTAAAAAGCATATCATGGGGCACAGTGGCATATAGGGGTATAAGGCATTTCTGGGGCAGAGAGGCAAGCCAGGGGGCAGATGTGCATAACAGGGGGGCAGGTTGAAAAAAAAAAGATAATAAAAACAAAATATTTTTCTCAATCATAGCTTTTATTAACAAAAAATTGTTCATAGTTTACATGAATTAATATTTACTGGTAAAACTTTTTTCCTATATGGTCGTCTTATATTCAGGCTTTTGTTCATAAATTACTATTTAGATTTTGTGGGGTCGTCTTGTAATCAGGGTCGTCTTATAATCGAGCAAATACGGTAATAAAATCAAAATTATTTACATATTTTAAACCTATATTTTAAATTGCAGGACAATTTTAATGGTACTGATGTGATTTAATCTAAAACATACTGGTATTTATTATTTATAAAATAGCACTGAGTAATAAATTAGAATAAAAGGTCAAACTTAACGACGCTTAGGGATTAGAACAATACCTGTGATCAGCATTAGAATGAAAACACTATATGCTTACAGTTCAATGCAATAAATGCTCCATAGGAGGGCATGCCATTTATTAAATGAGATAAAGACAATCAGAAGAATGTTACAATACAGTATGTTCGATAAATTACCTATTGACATTGATAGTTATTTGATTAAAATCCTTGTCAATCTGAACAATAATAATAATAACAATTAATGAAGTTCAAGTGATTTTTTATTTATCATTGTTCCTATGTTAACTTATGTTAGGTTATCATTTTTACATAGTGTGAATATACATTGTTAACTTTTCAAAATAAAAAGAAAATATTTATCACACATAAAATTTACTTTTATATTTACTTAATGTAAAATGCAATTCCTAAGGCATAATGCTTGCCATATTTACATCATTATTTTGTTTACTGGAAAGTTAGCTGCTTGCATCAAATGTTATCTGATCCATATGAAATTAAATAGAACACAATCTTGTAAAAAAGGGGGCTTTGTGTGTGCATTTAGTTGTTTATATTACACTCTGTTTTAATGTGCCTGATAACTAAGTGACCTTGCTCTTTGCTTGATCTAAGCTTTTATGTAGAGGCCATAAGTCATCGAAGGGATCTTATATGCAACCTATCTGTATGAAGAAACTACTTATATGGCTGATGTTTACAGAAGTGCAGTCAGGTAAGAGTTTAATGTCTTTTCCTAGCACATAATAAAACATTTTGTGTGTGTGCCATGAAATTCCATTTGACAATAATGCATATTTGCCTGTGACCTCTCCATGGGGAACTTAGCTGTATATCGTTTGACCTTTTATTTCACTTCACACATTATGTTTGAACTGATGGCCTCTTGAACTTTCAAATGATTTTAACTTTTTTCTCGTTTTCTTATTGCTAAACTCTCCAGCTATATCCTAATATCATTCATCTAAAAAGCAAACAAGTAATAGTAAATGTAATGGCCAACAAGACAATATGGCAATATGAGTTGTATTTCCCTGTCAAGGTATAATTATCTATATTCCTGGCAATTCACTGCTGTAAATACAGTACTCCATATTTTTTTCTAGTTACAGTATTATAAGATAGTTAGATCATCTACTGATTTAATGCGTTCTCCTATCTATGGCCTCAAGTTACTTTGAATAATTAACCTGAATAAGAATGCTGATCACTCTATAAAAATGTCTTTGCTTTATCAGAACATAAGATTTGCAGCTGACTAGCGTAAAATTCCAAAGTGCAAGCATACTTTGGTGAAATAACTTAGAGCAGGATTAAGGATGACAGAGAATGTAGAACATGCTAAGATATTTTAACGGCCCATTTTAATTCCTCGAAGCACACAATGTGATAGCAGAAAAGAAGCATTTGGCCCATTAACATTTTTTTATTTTTTTGTTAAAAACTCAAACTAGTTTCAGTCCTGGTCCTATATTCAGTAGCGTTCTATGCCCAATCACTATATAGGTTTAGATTTCCGCTCTGTATTAACCTCTACCACTTCTTTGGGAACGTTTTTCCACTCCCGTACCACCTGTATACAGTACATCTAATACTAACATCACATTGTAGCGTGATATTAGTTAACGTAGTAATTACATTTGAAAAGGAAAGCAGATAGAATGCAAAACAAAATGGTCTTTATGTGTAATGCTGTTAACTTCTTTCAGACAAAATTGGAAATTGTGTTGTTAATATACCCACCTGTGCCTCTAGAAAAACAAATAATAATATTAGTAAAGTTAATACATTTAAGAAGTTTTTTTTAACCCAATTAGCCATATACTGTGAGCATGTAGTATAAGCAACACCACATTGTTGTGGCTATTCTAACAATTCTACTTTAATTTGTTTATCTCAATCATACAATTAGTATATGCTGATAGCTGATATATAAATCATCACGTTTTAACATACATTGTTCCCGAGTGTCAAAACGTAATTGCTGTCTTTCAGCTCTTAATACTTTCTATTACTAATTTAAACAAAGGTACATTACTAGCTTCCTGTGTTTCATTTACTTTTTAAACCTACACAAAAATCAGCTAATGACTTAACATATTCTAATTAAATGGACAATATGTTATTTTACTGAGTGATTGTGCTTGTAATATGTTTGTAATATAAATATTATTGCTCTTTAAAAGCGTTGTGGTTTTTCTATTATACTGTTGGAGGAACACATCCTAAAAAAGATGCATAACAATCAGAGCTGTTTTATATGCTCTTGTGTATTGAGAAACCACACATAATAATCCATATGTGTAGTTTTATATAATTCTGCATGCAAATTAATGCAAATTAATACATTGCAGTCTTTAAAACACAGTGCAGAAATATTTGATCAGGCATCAATGAATGCACTACGTATCTCAAAATCATTACATAGTCACATCATGTAGGGACAGCAATAAAAATGCTAAATTATGTTCCCCAAAAAAATATTGGGACCTATGTTCACAGTTTTGGACTCAGCAAACCTTTTCCAATACTTACTCAATAAGCAGTGTTTGAATCTTGTTTTCAAAAGAATCTTTCTCTTTGTTATCATTGGTATACTTAATTATATACAGCTACTTCAAATTATTATTATTATTTTATTCATTAAGGGCCAACAAATTACGCAGGGCTCTACAACTTAAATGTGGAAGTTAACGCTTATCACAGATATACATTAATACATACAGACGCATCGGGAGAAGTGAACCCTGCCTGTGAGCTTTCCCTCTAGACTTATATTACTTTTATACAAAGCTCCAGTGGGAGCTTTTAATGGCCCCCGCTTGAGAGCTTACAAAGCTTAAAAAAAAACATAATGGAAAAACAAATATTGAATAATCAATTAGTTGTGGATATGACTTTCTACTTTTTCTAGTAAGATTTTTGTATAATTTTGTATCATTTCATTTGAAGTACAGCTTAGTACGATTTACCTTCTACCGGCATCTGAAAATAAATGATAGAACATCAATGCACATTTCTGTAATAACATCACTTGATACTTGTTACAAATAATGTGAGGAGTAAGTTATTCAACCTGTTTTCACATTTGCATTGTTCATTTCAACATGAATGATTGACTCATAAATAAGAAAGCATGTTTCACCGACACTTTAAAACCCTCAAAGGATATTATAATCATTTCTTACTTAATCAGGCTCTGAGTAAACATTTTTTTAGTTGTGGCCCTCATGCTACTGTTGTCAATTAAATCTGTGATCTTGTTAACTACACATTTCTAGAGAGAAAAACTGTTAGTGTGAAGGGGAGCATCTGTTGCAAAAATAAAAAAGCGCACACAGTTGGAGATTGTAAGGGTAACTACACAAGTCATACATTCAAATAAATAAAAGCAAATAAGATAATATGAATAAATATATTGTAAATATTATACTTCACATAAAAAAGCTTGAGTGGCATATGAAGAGTCTAATGTGGTTAACAAATGTTTTAAAATTAATTATTGCAGCGTACGCTTCTCTAAAAGCTTTCTAATCGTTAATATAATTGTATTTTTGGGGTTTTGTTGGCAGTTCATAATGGAACTGGTTTTTGATGCAGGTGTTGATTGAGGGCCAAATAAGAGATTTATGTACAAAATTTGAACACAATGTGTTTGGACTATTAAACGTCTTTAGAGCTGAATTAGGACTTCAGAAACTGGATGATGCATATATGCAGCTTGGCATTACACAATGCATTTTGAAATGAGGACTGCCATGACATTATCGATGTTAAAGGCCATCTACTGAATTTGCATGAGTGTATCTGAAGCAGTTTACATGTGTGACGTGAGATGAAAAGCTAACCAAGCACAAAGCATAACACCTTTTCTTAAATAAATCAGTGTAGCGATCTATTAAGGATCTGTAAACTTGGCATATATTGAAACAGGCAGATTAAGTACACCTTACTAAAATCCCATAATCAGAAGACTGTAACCAATATATATATATATATATATATATATGTGTGTCTTGTAATATTGCATTTTGGGACATAATGCTTCTGAATAAACTCAACATTTCCTTGTAATTTCAAGACACGTACAGCATACAGAATGGTGCTATTAAGCCATCTAAAGCAAGAATAGGGACAGTACTGGCCATTAAACAGGATACAAATTGAGTTTACTTAAATACAAAAATAGCATTAAGTTATTCTTCCAGATCTTGCTTAGTAGGGAACAGACGACCATTTGTAGAAGTCTTGAACATTCCAACTCCCAGATATCACTATGCAATCCTCAGTGAGCTTCTTCTGCAAGAAAGTCTTAGTTGTTCTTACTTTATGCCAAGGTAATGTGGAAGGTTTTCTTTGTAAATATTAATTAAACAGTTCAGCCTTTATTGCAGAAGTCTAGGGTTTATATGTACAACGCTCCTGCTTATTCCTTCTTTAATTAATAGAGATCCATAAGGGTTTTCCTTTCACATGTAGCATGACGTACTATGGAATAAGTACCATAATAATAATGCTGATCAATTCCAAAAGATGCTAAGTGGGCCATTGTGTGAATATGTTGTCCAGTAGTCAGATTGAGTATATTATCTCATGTAGAGCAAATATGATGTCATTACAATTCCAATTTCTGATATCACATTGGTGCCACCTGCTGATCATTTAGAAGTACAAAAAGTATAGCAGCAAGGTCCTGCTTGTGCAAGTTAGCTGTTGAAGGGAAGAAGGGGAAGAACTTTATATGACCCATGATTGCTAAAATGACAGAAAAGTCTAAGTTTAACAGATTTTTTCAGCAATGTTTTATTTATGGCTCTGCATTAAGTGAAGATTGGGCCAAACTAGCACTTGAAAAGAGTCCTGGATCATCTCTACTAACAATAGGTGGGTTACATCTAAGGGTTTTGCCTAGATTGTTACAAGGAGTTTTTATATAGCTCTGGCCATTTCCCAGTCATATGCACGTATGTTTCCTGACTACAATTCATGAGCATTTATTATGAGGTGACCTAGATGAGTGAATATAGAATTCTGTACAGCCAATGTTATTATAATATGTAAATAACTTCTTATCCACACACACCTGATGCAGACCTCTTTTCCTTGTGTACCAGTTTTAACATGTGTTCATGCTATTTATGCAGAATTTATTGGGATTCTTTAAGTAACGTGTAATGTAATCTTATGTATTTAGTTTAAGTCTCACCTGTGCATTATCTTCGTAAAACAAAGTATCCTAGTGTAGAGATATTAGTCTAATGTCCCTGTGTGTGAATGGCTTCTTGAAAATTCCACTGAGAAAATATGTGAGGTTCCAGAAAACCACCATATATTTATCAGGCCTCTAAAGGCTTCTAAAGTGTTCTGAGTCACATAGTTTCCTACAGGCCCATCTCATCTCCAATTCATCAAATTGAAAGGGCAACTGGAGACACTACTGTGTAACTGCATACATATGAAGAAGATTATCCGGTGAAGTTGCATTTTCCAATAGTTTTGCCAAATTGCCATATACAATACCAGTTGAAAGAAAGGAATCTGCCAGTTGGAATGTTTTAATTCATCCCTGGTTCATCAAAATGTGCTTGTCAGTCTGCAATTTTAGTACTGCTTTATATCAGCGACATATCTTTGATGCCGCACTAGGCCCGACCCAAGGCAGCATCCTCAGCCATCCTCTCCATGATTGCCATGCTTACAGCTGATATGACGTCAAGTCCCGCCAATCTGCTTATTGAAAATGCACAGCCCCTGGAAACAAATTGCAAACTGGCCAGATGGGGGATCAGAGATCTCCATCTGGCCAGAGCAGAGAAGTACCGGGTAGACTGATTAACCAATATGGCAATCTGCCCCTGATTTGGTGGCAGAGGGGCTGCCACCCTAGGTCTGACCTATACATGTTACTGCCTCACACTGCGATGTGAACACCTTTCTGATGTGAAAAATTATTACACTCTCATAGAGGTTTGCAGTTTTTGCTTTTTAATAATGCTCCCTCATATAGCATCCCTTAGATTTCATTTTATATTGCTTCATATAACCATCATAAAATGTTATTAAAGTAAGTTCGCAAGGCTTTGTTAAAGAAATAATTAATATAGCCTAGATACAGTGATCTATTGGAGCAGTTTTAATTGTAATCTTGATGGTTTTCTAAAAACGTATTGTGTTAAAAATATTCATTAGGGTTTTAATGTGGAAATAATAGACTAAGAAAAAACCTGGTAGACCACTACAGTTAAATAAATTACAAGCTACTGACATTTTATTTTAATAATTTCTTTATACAACTCTGTAAAGGCATCATTATGGGATGCGCATGCTTCAGTGGTCTTCAATTTAAAATTGTTTGATGATAAGAGCAAAGTGTATTTCAGGTAACATAAGCTGGAGCAATGACATAGGTTTGATTTCACAAAGAACGTCCAACACTTGCAGAGCTTTCGCTACCCGTCAACCAGGATGGGTGGTAATAAAGTTAATCTCACCTGGTGTCATCTTTCATAAGACACATAGAAAGTATTGTGCTCTTCTACAGACACGACGCCAACATACCCTGAACGACTGATAATGTAGTCACTGATACACAAAAAAGAATAAAATGTCTTAAAAGCTTTTCGCTCTCACTTTCATACTTTCAACAACGACAGTATTTCCCTACAATCCTCAAATCAACTTATTTTGTCAACAATGTTAACTGGAATGCGTAAGTGTAGCTAGAATTGATGACAGAGGAGTAGCTTTGTTTACCTTCACCCACAGCTGTATCCCAAGACTTTATCTTATCAGGGCGTCTATTTCAATTACTCAACTTCCTAATTGAACAAATATCTTAATTTGTTTTGTGTTTTCCCCCCCCCCCATTAATAAATTCCCATGGATTAAGGTTTGGGGCTGTTCTATGTCTGAAAAAACACTGACCTATTTAAACTGCTATTTTTGAACTGTTATGACTTCAGGTTTTGCGATAATTTTCTAAAAGCTGATAACTGTTAATTGCTGCCTGACAAGTCTGCTGTATTTCGACTGAAACAAAACGAATGGCGTAGAATTTCCAGATGAATTGTAAAACAATACTGAGAAAGTGCAGGAATAAGTATCTTGCATCTTTGCAATCTAAAGGAAAATGTGAACAAGATAAAGGGGATGAAACTATGTTAATGGAATTCTAGTTTTAGTTTCCATTGACCATGGCACAGACCTTCTCCATTGGTGTCTAGTATACCTATTCTCATTTGTGATGTTTTTTTCAAAGCTGGAATATAATGTATCCTGATAAAAGGTATCATGTATTTACCCCCGAATACCAGAGAAAACGAATTGCATTATATAGTACAGCACTGCACACAAAGTATATGTATATCCAACAAGGCGCCTGTTGTGTGTCTTTCATTGTTATTCATTTTCATTGTAATTAAAATGCTAAAATAACCCCCCCCACCACCATAAACTGAAGCAACTGATTTCATATAGAAAAAAAGAAACAAAAAAGCTTTATGTTATGCTTACAATTTTTTTTACTAAAAGCATGAAAGAAGAAAAGAGTCTCAAAATAAAAGAAAAGTGTACAACGGCTGGGTGACTGTCAATCTTTTCTGATTTGCAACCAATGCACAATGGAATTTCATTATTATATTATTATATAATTACTATTCCAGTGACAGAGTAGTAGGATGATCTACTAGGTGTCCAACCCTATTTATAGGGGTTTACTGCAGACACTAACACAGTCTCACTATATTACATTGAAATGGTTAAGCTAGATAACCTTAAAAACAAGCATACCTAAAGCTGGAAAATGCCTTTTTCATGATAGATTTTCTTTAAACACATGTCTCATCACTTAGGTAATTTTATTCCTCACACCTTCCTCTAGATCTGCATGAATTAAAGCAACGCATGCATAATGAGTAATCGTGAACATGAGCATGTTCTCACTGTGCATAATTGCTTTGAGCGTGGAAACAGCTTTTTTAAACGAGGTACATAAATAAATTGGAGAATAATAAATACAAAGTTCAAAAAGAACGTACAACTCAGGTTATAGAAATTGATGGTCGGTGTTGACCATCATCTACCTTTATGGTGAACTCTAAATTGCATCCTTTAATGAAACATAGCTGAATTGTTAAAATGTACTAAAGTTGCTTTTTTACCTCTCACAGCATTAAATATAATGCACCGTATAAACTGAAGAAACAGTAGTTTAAGCACTCTTTATTTAAGTCTTTCTTCCATATACTGTATACTAAAATACAAGTAGTGTTTTTATTCAGCATCTATAATACACGCTGCCCAACGTTGAAAAAATGGAAGCCTTGATCAGCAGTGGAAGACTGTGCTGTGCTGAATGTTTATATAGGAGCAGCTACAAGTCTTTGTATGATGAGTGTGTGTATGTATTTTATCCTCTAAGTGTATCCAGATGAAATTATCCTTGAGTTTTGAAGCTACCTGCACTAATACACTTCTTTTATTTTACAACATACTGCAATATATCGTGATGCTTTTAGGGATCTTTACTGAAGAACCAACACAAGTTATATTGGTCTCTATAGCTACATCAAATCAAATTTATTTTTATTTCTATTTCTGCATTTTTTATTACAGGGATTGAGCTCCATTACTATATTGCTACATCTCCTAAGGATCTTTTCTAAAAGAACGTACAGGAAAGCGGATTAAGAGACTCATTTGGAATTTTATTTTGAATCACTTTTTTGTGTTAACCCTTCCCACACCGTAAGTTTTCTTTGCATTTCTGGCATTTGGTCTTGTTTGGGAGCTTCTTTCCTGTCTGGCAGCTGTTTTCTTGGTTGTTTTTTTCCCCTAGTGCTTCCTTTCTTTACTCATTCATACTAAAATATACAACTATATATGTAAAAGAAAACATTTGTATTTTAGTGGGTATGATCTAATTATATTAGGCAAATATAGCAAAAGAGAACTCAAACAAAAAGCATATTAATACATTTCTTTTAAAAATATATATTTTTCTAATGTGCAACAAATGACACTTTGTGGACATCTCACACCATGGTTGGTAACATAACAACCCACAGGTCTGAGTTGGCCATCTGCTACACCAGGCAAATGCCTAGTGGGCCAGTGGCTGGTAGGGTCCTATACACACTGACACTGTAACTTTACTGGCGGATTATATCCTGCAGTGGCCCAATCAACACAGTAGACCTTGAGTAAAGATGACATCCCAATATAGTAGCATAATAACATAATATCATAATGTCATGAATAGTTGTGCATTTATAATGTTCCCCATTTGAACCAGATACGCAAAATAGTACGGGTTTCACCTCTGGCGACTTGCTTCAATTTGAATATGTTACCTATTTTTGGTTATGGTTTATTGCATGTTATTACATATATATACAGTATCTCACAAAAGTACACCCCTCAATCCACAGCCATTGATGTCTAAACCTTGGCAACAAAAGTGAGTACAGCCCTAAGTGAAAATGTCCATACTGGGCCCAAAGTGTCAATATTTTGTGTGGCCACCATTATTTTCCAGCACTGCCTTAACCCTCTTGGGCATGGTTAACCCTCTTCACAGGTTGCCACTTCACAGGAGCCCTCTTCCACTCCTCCGTGACGACATCACGGAGCTGGTGGATGTTAGAGACCTTGCGCTCCCCACCTTCTATTTGAGGATACCCCACAGATGCTCAATAGGGTTTAGGTCTGCAGACATGCTTGGCCAGTCCATCACCTTTACCCTCAGCTTCTTTAGCAAGGCAGTGGTCATCTTGGAAGTGTGTTTGGGGTTGTTATGTTGGAATACTGCCCTGCGGCCCAGTCTCCGAAGGGAGGGGATCATACTCTGCTTCAGTATGTCACAATGCATGTTGGCATTCATGGTTCTCTCAATGAACTGTAGCTCTCCGGTGCCGGCAGCACTCATGCAGGCCCACATCTTGACACACCCACCACCAGTGGTGGAACTACCGGGGTCGCGGAGTCAACTGCGACCGGGCCCTGGAGCTCTGCCAGTCAGGGGTGCCGAGCGGTTGCTGAAGACGACCGCTCGGCAACTCTTGGCCCCCCTGACAGAAATCCAGGACCCCTCTGCTGGCGGCCGCCGCCTGCCTCAGCGCTTCAACTCCTGTGTTGGAAGCGTGAGGCGTTTGTCTCGGG
>VKOC01019624.1:0-11519 GCA_009364415.1 Spea multiplicata | reverse complement strand
CGGCTTCGGTGCAGCGACGTCCCTCCTTCTATCTACAACGCTGGTTCTGCCCGGCGCTGAAGGGGTTACTTGTTGGTGTCCCGGCAGGAGGAAGCAACGTTAGGCGGGAGTACCCAGTCGGGGTAAGGTCGGTCCCGTCACAACTATATCATATGAATTAATCATATTAATATTACACCATTTATACAGATCAACAGTATATTATACAAATAAAAATAAATAAAACTTTTTTTTTTTGCCGTGATTGGCAGTATTGCCAATACTGCCGTGATTGGCAGTATTTTATGGAGATAGGTTATAAGCAATGTTTTAATTGGTTGTTACACCAAGATGCTGTTCTCTTTTGTTTAGTGAACAAAAAGCCTGATGGGCTTTGATTGTTAAGGCGATACCGTGGGGTCCAGCTTGCACTTAGACTCACATTTAAGTCCACTCTATTATTTCTTCAATTACTCTATACAGTGCAGTAGTATATCAACTGCCCAACATGTTGAATGGATACCCTTGGTACCTGGCTGAACACAGCTGAACACAGCCCGGTTATAAGGTTTAATAACCAGTGAAATTTCCTAGAGTATATATGTTTGCTATAGAACAAAACTACAATATGATAATACAAATTATTTATTGATTTATGTAGCGCCATCATATTCCACAGCGCTGTACAAATGCACAGTGATCACCAATCACATGGCGTATTCATGACAACATGCCTTAGAAAAAAATGTACTTACCAAAAATATTCGTTCCAGTTGGTCTTGAATATCTTTCATTCCTGGAAATGCTGCAACTCCTTGGATCATCTCTACAAATATGCACCCCACACCCCTGCCAAAGAAAACACAAAGTAGTGTTACACATTACTTATGGCTTATATACTAATCGGCATACCCCACATTCATCAAACCCAGACCAATACTAATTCCATCAGGCTAGTGCAGTTTAATATCACTTATAATCTATATCATCATCATGATGTCACCGATAACCCATAACATTTAGTGGTCCGGCAAAGGTACACAAAGAGGAGCCTCACAATAAAATGTAAATATATTTTTAAAATGTAATTATGAAACTTCTACAAATGACAAAAAAACATGTACATTTTTACATTTTGTTTGTATCTCAAAAAGATTTTTAGGCTAGCATTTGGCATTCAATCTCCCAAAGAGTTTGCTACAGCTGCGCTACAGAATATAGAACGGCCCCGCTGACAAGCTCATAATCCAGAGAGTTTGTTCTGGATTTAAGTATCACAAACAGAAGCGAGCCATTACATCTCCCTAAAAGCAAGCAGACCTGGCGTACAGAACACGGCAAAGGCATTCACAAGCCCCCTTTCTCAGTTGGAAACCTTGGCACAAATCCACGGTATCAGGACACCAATATATTACAATATTATCGGTTCTGACGCACCGGCCTGTTCTAGTTTAGAAAGGCAGGTTCTCAGGGGTGACAGCCCCCCTGCCACATAATGAGGGGCAGATCGCCATGTTGGGTAATCTGCCACTAATTTACAGGGATATAACTGGTAATAAGGACAGGACTACTTATAGCTCATTGATCCAATGAGAAATTAAATTACCAATTTTGAGTCAAGATTTTTTTTTTCCTTTTTGAGGTGCAATCGGAAGTCACCTTATTGTGGGGTTTTTATTTTCTAGATCAAGCTGGCACTGGATGGACTTGATATCTCGTTTCAAGCTAAATGACTATGTTTCTACATAATACATAGCTGCTCCATGGGCCGGTTGGGGAGAGATCTGGTACAATAACCTTACCCAGTGCAGCACCATCCTTAAGAGGCAGAGCACCAGGGTTTGATATCATATTCCGGAGTGCAAATATTGAGGATGACTACCGTGAAGTCAGGAAACACTAAATCTCAATATGTATAGTTTGGAGAAAAGAAGAGGGGGGGGATAAAAAAAATGAGAGAACAAGAGAATCTGAAACTAGAGGGTCAGAGGCTTAAATGTGATGTAAGGAAGTTTTACTTTACTGAGAGGGTGGTAGATAAGTGGAACAGTCTCACAGCAGAAGTGATGGAGGCTAATACGGTAAAGGGAATTTAAGCCGGTTCAGTACAGCTTTTTGCCTTTCCCAAGAAGAGACCAAGGACTGATTAAGATCTCAATATTTACACCAGGAAAACAGACATACTAAATGGGCTGCCATATAATATTTCTATGTTACATGGACGGCTGGGGCACTAACTTGCATCAGTCCAAGGGCAACGTCTAGCCAAAACACACTATTGTTTGTCTTAGAACAGCTGGGCACAATAATTCCACCTAGTGACATTATTTAGATAGAATTCTTATGTAGAAATACAAAGGACTGGGACCATCCTGACGTGTATTTTATTTTGCCCGTCCTACTCTGTTCGTTGGGTGGCTTTTGTCACTTTTTGCTCTCTGAAAACATAGTTTAGAAATAGACTATGTTCCCCTTTGTTTAATAAATGTTAGAAAAATAGCTCACCAATCAATCCCTAAAACTGAAGTAAATTGGAAAAGCGGGTGATTAGAAATGATGTTTCATCTGTCCTGGCTGATTACTGACAGGGCCAGATTGATTAAAGTGCCACTCATCATTTACCTTTCTTGGCGCTTCATTACCCGGCAAGAAACCACAATGAATCTTAGTCAAAGGTTTATAGAACCAAGCATGACACACAGTTAAGTTAAGAAAAGAAGTTCTGGAACTTTCATTACAAAAATGGAATTGAATTTTACTAGTTTATTTTCTTTCACAAAAGCACTTGCTCAAAGAAAGGTACAGCATGATCAAGCCATTGTTTCGTACACACATTCAAATATCAAAATGGTAAATTTGAGAAAAAAAAATCCCTCCCTAATATGATGGGGATAAATAACAAATTAAGCTTGGAAACGTGATTTATGATGTTTGGAAACAACAAATATTTTTTCCCATGAGCTTAAAATAAAATTTTTTTTATGGTGTGTTTATTCTTGTTTTACCAATCTCTTAAGAATTTAGTTGGAATAATAAAAACAATAGAAGCAGATTAATCATTATTTGACCTTAACAATCTAAATATATGTAAACTTGCTTATAAGGGGTACAGTAAAAAAGTGAAAGGAAAGATAGCAAAAAATGACTAAATTCCCATGGTCTAGCTTGTGCCATTTACATAGAGATTGTTGGCTAAGAATGTTTTTAAAGTGGTCCATCTTTTAAAAATATGAAGTATGAAGACAAGGTACTTTATTGATTTATCGTTTGCTTATTTTGGTTTCACGACATCTATTTTTTAATAACTAGAGCTTCATTCTTATACAATTAGAACACCTGGGAATTTTCCAGGTTTGACTCAGAGGCTCCGGGTGAAGCGCTGCTTCCCTGGGTCATCCGGATCCGCTTTTTCTATCTCCTGACGGAAGATTGGCATTTTATCACTTGTACTCCCTGCCCCCTTCCCACCAGCTCCCCCATTCACTAAAGGCTTCTTGGGTCACACTCATTTACCAAGACACTCCCCCGGAAGAGATCTGAATATCCTACCCTATCCTAAATCAGCAACAGAGTCAATAAAACACACACATATATATATGGATAAGGACGTATAATTTCTTCCCACGGAAGGAGGAGGTCATTTCATCTCCTAGGACTGCGAGTAATAATTTTATTCAGCTGTAAACTTAAGAGGACCCATAATCCGAAGCAGCTGCAAGACTAAAGGTTGTCTATGCTTCTTCAACAATATCTTATCACATACTAAACCGCATGCAAAAAAGGTTGAAACATTTGAAACCCCCCAAAAATACTCTTTTCTGTCAACTGTAAAAGTGTATACAACTAGTAGCACTTGATAGAAAACCGTCAATAAAAAGGATAGTTTCTGCTCCATATGCATCAACATTTATAATGAAATGCATGAACAAAAAGAGACAAAAACAAAAGGCGCAGTCTAGTTATAATTCAGGAGATCACGGATTCATACTGGGTTACTGTATTTTGGTAGGATGATTGACATAAAAATATTCTGGCCAGGACAGATTAGCGGCTGCATCCTATACTTTTCTTTATTATGTCTAGGGAGGTGGGGGGAGGACTGAGACATTAAGAGATGGAGCTATTGCGTGACACATGCAGCAGCTGGCGTGCAGATGAGATGTTTATTTTTCATCCCATAACTGACACTTGCAGTTAACTTTCAAGGAGATCATCTTTCCTGACACTTAGTCTTAAAGAAAGCCATTCATTTTTGGATTAAAACAACGGCTTTTTCTTCAAAAGTGTAGCTTATTATATGTGATGAGTTTATATACCAGCCCAGCATCCACAGAAAGATGACCCCACAAAAAAGAACCTCATTACACTGACAGTATGCCTAATACTATTAACAGGCATAGTAATACATATACTAGGGAACATTCATTCACATTGACAAATCTGCATTGATCATCATACGCATAACACAGGACCACAGAACCACACTCTTCATCGCCAGCATGCCCCCTCTGCAATGCTATTAGGGGTGATTCATGATTCAGTCATTATGTGGTCCCCCACTTTGAAAATGAGGACTAACAGGGCACCAAGCTGCTCATTATGTATTATGTATATTACGTATTCCAACTGCTTTAAAATGTTTTTTGGTCACAGAGGTGTTACTAGCCTGGACATCTACTCCAATTTCAGTAAAATGTGTATTCCATCGCTATAAAGGACACAAAGCCCTGTTCTTGTTTAATAGCTTCATCCCGAGGTTCTGATTAAAGTAGCCAATTTACTTCTCACAATGAACACAAAGGAAAAGCTACTTCTCTCCCCCGAATTCCAGAAAGCGGTGCAATGGTTCCATTGCTCTTAATTACACTAACCCAAGCCACAATCAAAACAAAAAATAAACATATACATATATATATGTAACCGCGCAGATATTTGATACAACCCATATTTTCATGGAAAATAATGTTCTTACTGTAAACCAATGAATGGGATGTATTTAAAATGACAATATCTATTTCCACCTTCCGGAAAATGTTTTTATTTGATCTAGAAACAGATTAATAATCCCCCTACAAATCAGATCCACTTCTATTTGTGGATTAACAAGTCTAAGTTTGATGCCAAATCAGTCAAGACTACATATTTCCTGGATTCCTTAAACTTGGCTTGTTTCAATGCAAATATACATTTAATGGGGTCTGAATTCTAACAAATGAAAAGACCCTCAGAATATCACACGCCCAGTAGACCTTGGAATAGTGAAAAGCTAGAAACCACAAAAAATTGAGTTTTAAACTGTAAGAAAAATTAAAAAGCAAAATGCCAAGGTGCTTCAATAAGGAGGTAACAGATATATTTTAAATAAAATGCCTTATATGGCAGAATTAACTTATAGAACGCTGTAAATATCTGTTTAAACAAAAAATGTAATTAAAAAAATGTATGTAGGTTATAACAAACAATTCACATACTATGATCTCCCTTTGCTATGATCCCTTTTGTGTAGTTTGCCAGCCTAGTTACGAGCTGCCCAAATTAATATATGTACGTCTACATTACAATTCTTCTACTGGCAGGTATTGTTTTTAGCAAAAGCCAGAGGAATATAATAGTGCGATTGGGTCATTAGTTTTCAGTTACAATCCTAATTGCCTGCAAAAGCCAATGAAGTGTAAAAATAACCCACAGCCCGCGACACCTGCTTCCAGAGCAAAACACTATCTGAGCTCTCATTTGGCGCAGCTGGGTCTGGATTTTGTAGAAGGGCACATTCTATTTTGTCTTCCAGTGGAACCTTTACCAAAACCTCATTATTCACAGAATTGGCCAATTCCCCGTGAACCGGTTTATATAAAAACCTAAGAGGCGAGTTCCGACTGCCAAGAAATTTCATTGATATGGACACTCATACATGTCCTGGTGGTGTAGATGAAATTAAAAGGTACATGTTTAATTCTAGATATCTATTTCACCTGTATATTGATAAGGGTGCACACTAACAAAAACTAAAAGCTATGACATCATAACTTAGGGCAAACATGCAACTCCTAAAGCTCCCTTTAACACTACGATGTTTGCTACCCGCTCACAGGTTAAAATACCTAAATGTGGAATTGCGAAAACACTTGCTAAACTGTTGCAAATGTTTTAAGTAAAGGAATACATATTTCAGTTTATGGGTAGAAAGAAGAATTTTCTATGAATATGCATTTTATTCTGTATTGGCTCACTGGTTCAAAACAATGCTTCTTTTTTTGCAGATGAGTGTCCTTCATCAAGATATAATAATCAGTGTCATGCGGTACATCTGATTTCAAAAATGTTTCTAACCCTGTCCTGAAGGCATGCATTTTATCTGTCATCACGTCTTTGCTTGATAGCAAATTCCACAACCTGGCTTACCTTTATGTATGAATTCCTCTTCAGGTTATAAACCAGTCTTTATTTTGCTGTCAAATCCCTAATTTCACCAAGTGAGCCTTATATTAATGTTGGAGGCATATGTGTACAATAATGAAATCAACCCTTACCAGTCATACACATGAAATATTTTAGAGTTGAACAGAAGGGGTTCCAAGTTTATTACAATATGGACTGTACAATATTTATACCATATTTGAGAACCTATTCTTGGTGTCATATTTAATTTAACAAATCATCTTTTCTTGGAAACTACTGCAGGGATTATGTTGATTATACATGGCTAGTAATAGTGCCACTTGGCTAGTAATAGTGCCACTTGGCTAGTAATAGTGCCAGTAATAGTGCCACTTGGCTAGTAATAGTGCCACTTGGCTAGTAATAGTGCCACTTGGCTAGTAGTAGTGCCACTATCAGAAGTACATTTAGTACAGAACTTTACTTTATCAAGCAATATTTGTTTTCAGTTTGAAACAGTAATATAAAATATGTCATCACATGGTATTTAATTACCCTAGCGGGGCATAATACTGAGATCATTAGGTTATAAGAAAACAATAAAATGTTGGATTTATGTGCTATGGATCTGAATTAAAGAAAATCTGGCCTAACTCAGCTACTGTAAATTTATCTTTCATCATGAGCAAATACATATTTGTTTTTAGGATGTCTATATTAACATGATGCTATTTTACTTCATATCTCTCTTTTTTGCAGCCTCTCATATTTAAACCTCAAGAAACTTTGGTATCTATCATTCCAGGCTGATCATGTTTTTCAGAATGTTGCTGTACTTCTTGCTCATCTTAGAGAACATGATTTATATTGTTATTTAGTTCTCAGAACTGTGTTTCTAAATAGTATGAATCTCTATTACTCAGATCTGCTGAAAATAGTAATTACAAACATACACCTTACAATGGGAGAAGTCATCACAACTCTTGTTGCAGCTTCCTAAACCAGCTTGATGACAACTTTCCTACTTACATGCACCTAAGCTAGATGTGAAATGGGGTTTTCTGTAGACAACAGCAGTTATGAACCACAAAGCAAGCTACAGTACTGGTCAGCCCTTTAGGAACATGACTTGCCTAACATGTTTCATACTAGAAGAATGACATCATAAACCATCAAAAGTTTCAATGCTACAAATTGTTACTAACATAACATCACCAGATTGCAATATTTCACAATCATTCTTCTAATTCACCTAAACCATTGTTTCAGTTAAGCTCCATCTGAATTAAGTCCAAGTCAGCTAATACCAAAGTATTGTTAACACAGAATTTACTCAGCTAAGAAAATAGCTACACTACCGGTATAAATATCTGTAAGCACAGGGAAGTAATGCTCCACCATTAATCACCACCTATTTGTCCAACCGTTTTTATTGAAAGCTCCATCTATCATATACACAGATGTACACGCAGGTTCAATGTCACCACTCTTACCACATGTCAAGGCAGGTGGAGTATTCTGTGGAGCCCAGAAGAACATCTGGAGGTCTGTACCACAGGGTCACAACTTCATTGGAGTACGTGTGGCTGGGAACCGACTTGGCTCGAGCAAGGCCTAAAGGACAAACATATAAAAATACACATATTAAAAATGTTTAAAACCTGTAAATATCTGAAGTTAGAACTTTCAGAAAAAGGGAACAGGTCTTCATTATTATTATTCATTGGTTTATAAAAATACAATGGGTTCATCTTCTAATATAAAGAAAGTAACACCTGCCCCCCCCCCGCTTCCAAGATACACAAACTGAGAAAAATAATGCAGATGCTCGTGTATGTTTTATACAAGAGTATACAGTGCTATGTAAAATTATTTGCCCTTCCTGATTTCTACTATTTTTGCATATTTATGACATTTTAAGTGATTCAGATCATCCAACTACATTTAATACAAGACAACATGAGTCAACACAAAATGCAACTTTTAAATGATCATTTCATTTACTGAAGGTAGAGTTAAAACCTAAATCACCTAAATTGCTCCCCTAAACTCAATAACAGACTGTGCTTATCAATGTTTGCGATGGCTGGCAATGAGCCTTGTACATCACTGGGGAGGAATTTAGGTCCACTCTTCTAGTCATAATTGTTTTAATTAGGACTAGAAGGAGGGTTGCTGAGCATGAACTGCCTTTTTAAGCTTATGTCCCAAAACCATAATTTTGTTTCTTTCAAGGCATTTAGAGGTGGACTTGCGTGTATGCTTCGGATCATTGTCCTGCATTGTCTTGAGGTTATCAAGATGTTTTTGATGCTTTTGTTATCTTTTTAGTCCAACAAATGCTCTTTCATAAACACGGACGTTAACTGTAGTAAGTTAATTTTATGCTATGTTGGTGACCCCCTGGACAAGTTGTCGATGCGTTCTTGGCCGCTTCTGGGAAGGTTTACTACTGTTCCATGTTTTCTCCATTTGTAAACAATGGCTCTCATCACGGTTCGCTGGAGTCCCAGAGCCATAGAAATGGCGTTTAAGCCTTTCCAGAAGGATAGATGTCAATGTTGTTTCTCATCTGTTCTTAAATTCTTTGGATCATGTGCTGCTGTTTAAACCTTTTAGGCTATTTCACTTTGCAAGACAGGATCTATATAATTGATGTTTAGATTCAACAGGGCTGGGAGTAATCATGCCTGGGTGCATCTAGTGAAATTAACCCCTTCCGGACCGCCGATTACATACTGCGTCTTCACTTGAAGACCGCAGTATGTTTTTAAATATTTAAATTCCGTGATCGTGATTCGCTGAAAAGCGATCGCATGCACGGAATTGAGGGGGGGTGGCTGCTACTGATCGCTGGGAACACCCAGCGGTCAGTAGCAGCGGCCCCTCGCGATCCCAGCGTTCAAAGCGACGCTGGATCGCGTAAAGGCTGTGACGTACCTGGTACGTCCCGGTCTGCCGGTGACCCGGAAGTACCAGGTACGTCCCGGTCTTGAAAGGGTTAAACCCAATCATCAATTACATTTGGTCAATTATTTGATTTAGTAACTACTACTTTCTAACTACGGTACTTTCATATAGTTTCAGGTATGAATAGCTCTTTTCTTTCTCTACACGACACCATCATTAAAAAACTGCATTTATCTTTGTCTAATATTAAAATTGGTTTGATTCTTTGACAAATCAATGACAAATATGCAAAAAGAGAAGAAATCAGGAAGAGGGCAAATTCTTTTTCACAACACTGTACTAAATGTTTCATGTCTCTCCTTTGTATTCTGATGGGAGCCCATACATCATTGGGGCCCCTAAATAGGCGCCCAATGAGCAGTGTGACCTGTGGAAGAAAGGCTTTTTTGCAAGATATTTAGACATTTTATTATTATTATATCTTGTAATTGTATTTTAGCTCATTTATATGTGTACAGGATCATTTACAAGTGATGACGTATTAGGATTTTTACCATATATATAAAAAAAAACTATGCAAAAGTGGTTTCTTATCATCTGCAGTCAACAACTTCTTCAGCAGATAACGTTAAGGTGTCAAGGTGAAAGATAAAGCACCCTTTCAATCTTCATCTAACCTTTACAATCTTGTTTTCCCATGAGTTTTTTCAACTGAGAATTTATTTTCCTTCCATCACTCTTAATTTGCATTTATTGAAAGGTATCTTTACAGACTGTTGATCTAAAAACTCTTTAATCAAAGGTCACTGCAGCCTGCATGACCTATTGGCTTTCCGGGTCTTCTCAGCTACCAGGCCTTGAAATTTAATCACCACGCATGTTGGTTATTTTTCTTAATTAGACTTTTGTAGATGCTTTATGCTTGTTTTGGCTTAGGAAAATGATCTATGTCTGACCTAAAATAATTGTTTAATAAAACAAAAGACAATATAAATATAACTATTTCATAAACTACCAGGTTATTGAATATCATGTAAGATTCTAGCTTCATTATGGTTGGGCATTTTGCTCAATTTTATGGTTTACACAAAAGGAAACCGAGCAGACGTCATGTATGAAAAATGTACATTAACACCCCTATTTATACTTTGGTGAAAAGTATAATACACCATTAATTAACACAGCATGGAAGTTAGGTTTATGTCTACAATTCTAATGTGTTTCCATAGTTGCACAACAGGAGAAGCCACACTGATTCTCAACAGAAAACTCCTGAGAACCATCTTCAAAGAGCTAGTCTAGTGAAGGGCTCCAATATGCTTGGCAACTTGATGATGCATAAAAAGATTGATAGTGACCAAAAACATATTGTCAATTGGATCTGCAGCAGAATGTGCCGTTAACTCAAGAATTCCAAAAAATATCATTCTTAGCAATTTCCATGACTATAATAAGGCAGATGATGATCATGCCATTTTTTTTCTTCTTCTCAGATATCACATATTTATGCTGTCAATATTAGTAAATATGAAATGTATTCACATAATTTTTTCCTACGTACAGGTTTTTATCTGTAGTATATAGATAGTGTTTAATGGAGATGACTGCATTATCCATACTAACCCTCGTATTTAGTACCAGTCCTCACCAAGGCCAGCTACGGTCATTCTGTTGCCACCGCCTCATCCCATCAAATTAGTTACAACTTAGAAAAGCTTTTTAATGATATGTGCTGTGCAGCTTAACATATTTTCCACAGGCGTGCTGTATGATTTAGGAAATGTAACCTTTATGTTTGTTGTCTTTTAATCAGAGAACATTTGAAGAAAAAAAAGAAAAAGTACCCCAGTCTATTTCTGAAGACATGCTACATACTTATGGCATGTAGAAGCGATATCAGATTATTATTGAATAATAATGCCTACATTGTTCAACGTTTTGTCCCTCGTTGTCTTGAACAAGGAATGGCACATTGCAATGGAAGTTTAGTTACAAAACTAGCTGCTGATAAGATAAATTCTTGTTTGTTGGCCGTGGCTACTGTCATTTAAAAGGCAATAAGTCCAGATGTTTCAGCCTTCTGTCAAACGAGCATGTAGCATCTGTGCAGTGTGACAAAGCCATTTCATGACAAGACTATGTTAACCCCTTAAGGACCGGGCTCATTTTTCGTTTTGTACCCTGTGGGACCGAGGCTGTTTTGACACTTTTGTGGTGCTTGTGTTCAGGTGTAATTTTCTCCTCACCCATTT
>VKOC01019623.1:0-55206 GCA_009364415.1 Spea multiplicata | reverse complement strand
ATGTGTGTGGATGAGTATGTGTGTGGATTGGTAAGGGTGTGAGAGTGATGGGTGTTATGCTGTACCATTTCCAATGTCTTTTTTATGATCTTATTATGCTCTAAAAGTACATCATAAACTCCCATCACTCTATACTGTTCCATACAGTGGCAGAGCTGGGAGGCAGAGGCCTTGCACCCCCACCGCAGGACTCCTGAAAGGTAAGTGAACTTCAAAGAGTGAGAGGGTAGATAGTTAGGAGGGGTAGATAGGGAGAAGGGAGTGAGACAGGGGAAAGGGGGTAGATAGGGAGAAGGGAGTGAGAGGGGGTAGATAGGGGAGAAGGGAGTGTGAAGGGGTAGATAGGGCAATCATACTCCTATCATGCCAAGTCTGCGAATCCATCCTGGAATCTGGATATGCCTGGGCATGATAGGAATGTGATTGCTGTTCCGGCGCTCAGCTGTGAAGCGTGCACCACGGGAAGACGGACGCCTCCCGCTCCCACTGCAGGACTCAACAAGGTAAGTAAGGGGCAGAGGTGGTAGATAGTGATACAGAGGGATAGATAGTGAGAAAGGGGAGTTTTGTTACAAGTTTTTATTCCTTTTTTGGGATGGGGGGGTGCCAGAGGAGTAGTCCGCACAGGGCGCCAGAACACCTAAGGCCGGCTCTGCCCATGCCATGTGTTAACAGGCTATAAACTTGCAGTTAAAGATTTTCATATTTATTAAAACACTATTTGTGTCACTTTCCAAGTAATTTACTTATTAACTGACCTTATTATATTGTCTCATTCAACGAGAATTCTATTCTATTTACTAAACTGTAAATACTTGCCAGTTTGTAGATGTAAACACGCCTGAGTTAGACAAAAGTCCAACTCACTAATTCGCTAAAGCCATCTTGCTTATGCACTCAAAAAATCTAAACTCACATACATTTGCATGCAGAAGTAATGAGTTTATGTAAACTAATGTGCAAATAAATTCAGTTGAAAGTTGTATCTTAGTTACAATTTACAAAAAAATCCAGAAGGTTAGTTATAAAATAAATAATTTGAATCCCCCAGTGACAATGGCTGATTTTATTTTTTGTACCCTTTGTGACAATGGTTGTTTTAACATTTCTGTAGTGCGTGTGTTTAGTTGTAATTTTCTTCATTTACTAGTTTGTTTTTTCAGGACACAAAGGGCTTTCTTTATTTTCTGGTAATCCTGCCCCCATGTGCTATTTGGGAAATCTTTGAGCCAGCCAATGCAAGTTACCCCATCGAACCATATATTTTTGAAAACTTGACACCCCAGGGTATTTCAAACTCTTTTAATTCACTAATTCTACCACCAGTCTTTGTCAACCCTTGGGGTACTATTTTTATTGTGTTTTTTTTAACACAAATTTTACTTCAGGTATGAATTTACGTGTTTGTCAGATTGTTTGAGGGGTAATAGGCCACATTAGGGGCATGCACAATTCAGTTTTTCAACTTGGAATTTTGCCCCGTGTCCTATTTGGGACATCTCTGAAGCTGACCAATTCAATTTACCTCATCCAACCATTCATGTTTGAAAATTAGACACCCCAGGGTATTTCATATACTGGTAGTTTAACCCTCTTCAGACACTAATTCTACTACCAGCCTTTGACAACATTTGTGGTGGTATTTTTTGTGTGTTTTATTTTTTTAACACACATGGTAGTTGTACAAGTATGTACTATATTTGCTTGAATATAAGATGAGGGTTTTTCTGAGAAAATACCACTCGTTTTACTTTCGAGGTCGGCTTATAATCGGCCCTCAAATAGAGGTCTGGCTATAGGACTAAAATTCAGATCCCCTGCTGCTATGCAGGGTACTTGGATCCTGCTCTCCGGCAACCTCTGCTGGGATGGAGAGGGTTAAGATTAAAAAAAAACTAAAAGTCATTCACGTTAGTGGAGGGTGCAATGTAGCTTCCAAACAATAGGGGCCTGGAGCATTGGGGCTGGAGCACAGTGACCATTTTCTCCTGCCATCGGGTAAAAAAACAAATGACTAGGACCACAATTTTTAAGGGAAATCATACCAAATACCCACAAATCAAACACAACACAAGTTTATAAAAAAAATAAATAAATTAATAAATATATTTTCGCCACATATACTGACACCCTTTACTGCTACCTCCCTTTGCCAGGTGTCTTCTATAATGTCTAATGAGGTTGGAGAATGCATGGCAAGGGATCTGAGACCATTCCCCCACACAGAGTCTCTCAAGATCCTTCAAAATTCAAGGTAAGGGTTCATGGACTCTCCTCCTAAGTTTTCCATGGGGTTGAGGTCAGGGGACTGGGATAGTAGGACCTTGATTTTATGGTCAGTAAACTATTTTTGTGTTGATTTTGATGTATGTTTGGATTACTGCCCTGCTGAAAGATCCAACCATGACCCATTTTAAGCTTTATGGCAGAGGCAGTCAGGTGTTCATTTAATATCTGTTAATGCCATGTATGTCCAGGTCCACTGGTAGAAAATCATGGGCATTAATATGGAGTTGCCTCCACTCTTCTGGGAAAGCTTTCCACAAGCTTGTGGATTAAGTCTGTGGGAATGTTTGCCCATTAAGCCAAAACAACATTTGTGAGTTCAGGCACTGATGATCGACGAGAAGGCCTACGGTAGCTTTTTTTCCCAGAGGTGTTCAGGTCAGGGCTCTGTGCAGGCCACATGAGTTCTTCCACACAAAACTTTTGAAACCATGTCTTTATGGACCTTGCTTGTTGCACAGGTTATGCATATATTTGTTTATGGGGATGGTATACTTATGTAGCTAACCTTGATAATAAGGAAGGGTGATTTCACATTTTAGCATAATTTAATAAACTGACACAATAAATAGTTTTTTTTAGACTAAGCAATTCTCTTCATACATAGAGCGAATTAAATTACAATATGAAATTACCAAACAACTGAAGAATTTCTACTTGTAGTTGATATTTGGAACCCCTCACCATGTTATGCTTTACTTCCAGAAAAATCCGATATATTAACATGTATTATGAGTCATCATTTAATTGAAATTATATATACTTGAAATGGACCTATAAATATGTAAACAGTTGATTTCTGCATGCATTCATTTTCTTTCCAGACTAAATCCAGGACTATTTTGCCAAAGCTTTTCTATGCCAGTGCACATGTTGCAACTAAATATTCATTACCCTGAAAGGGCAGCCCATACTGAGGAAATGAAAGCTGCTTATCCTGTATACGGGCTAGCTACGGAACTGTCAAGTGAGCTGATGGTTTTTGCTTTGACAACAGCTTTTCTTGTGAAAGTAGACATTTTCTCTTCTTCAGAGCCTAAACTCTTATTCTTGTGCTCTCTGAAAAGTGTCCAAAACAAAAGCGAGTGGAAAAAAATCTAGATTTGGAGATAAATGGTACACATAACTTCAAGAGCTGGCTGTGTTCCTTCTGAGTCTCAGCCATAAAAAATGTCTGGGAATAGCTAAAGACTCTGTTCCTATGTGTTTACTGCCAGGTTCTATGGCAGCAAGTAATAATTTCCAGTACTGTGTTGAATAGACATTTCTATGCTTTTTGAGTGTTTTATTTTTCAACGACGATTCAAGGAAAGAAGAATAAACTAACAAAACTTACAAACGAAGACCATTAAAGCTAAATTTGAATGGAAATGACATACAAATGGAAGGTATCATAATACTAGTCCAAAATCCCATATCAGTCTAGACTTCTAGCCAGATTTCCTATGCTGTGCTAGTAAGCAAGATTAGCAAGTGTCTATAAAATCCTTCCTCTTGATAAATATCCTAGAGGCAGTTAACAGCATTCCTGACTGGAAATGTTATTACAACTTTCAGACCTGTAGAAGACATCTGTCAGGTTTCAAACATTTCTAACACACCCTGCCTGGTGTGGTACTTGTTAACCCTCTACAACTGGCATATTTTCATTTATGGAAACTGTTATTAAATTTGTGAAACGTATAAGTACCAGTAAAAGACAATTAGAAAGGTATGTTGTTTTCATTTTGCCATGATGAAACTATTCAATCTAATAAAATATATTATTTTAGTTATGTTTACAAGAACTTGAAGGGAATATAACTCACAGGTCCCTGTGGAGTGTCTGTTAGACCGTATCCCTGGCCCTTTATACTGAGGGCCTCAGTTAGTCATCCTCCGTAGGACAGAATTAATCTCCTCCATATGAGGATTGTGTTCATCATGCAATGGAACTTGAGAACCATTCTTTTTACATAGTGGCAGGTCAGAGTTTGAGTTAATGCAAATTAACTACATTCCATCTTTGAAAATGTTCCGTAACGTACGCTATAACGTACACCTTTAACCTAGATGTTTGCACTTGTTGGTCAGCATTAATAAAAATGCTGTGTACCTTTGTCAACACATTCCCAGATTAAAAAATATTCATTTTATATTTTTATATACTTCTCATAAACAGCAACCAACAATATGGTACACTACTACTGTCTACAGTTCCAATTAATTTTACTTGCAATGAATTATACTCATCCTAATAAGACAATATTAGTGTACCATGTTACATTAAAAATGCTCTTATTGTGTGCCTACAATTTTATGTGGAGATAATTTTAGAGATATATATATTTATTTGCAAATAGATATAATCAAACATTTATATTTTCTCTGACCATCCCAAATAGGAAAGATGCTATCATCACTAGCCATATCAACGAGGAAATAATAAGGCAGGTATACTGCCCTTACAGTGTATAATTATCTCACCTACTTACCTGCATTTGAGTACAAACAGCTTCTATCGAGCCTATGAGACATATATATATATATACATATAGACATTTTTGTTGCCATGTTCAGTTTTGGGTAACAAATTTTGTTTCATAGACATTCAGCTCAGAGGTAATTCGGGGCAGTTGTTTATTCGGAAAGACATTCTAGGTCCGTTCACTGAGGGAGGTAACTGACACCTTCAGGACTCACCTTTCATTGCAGAAATGTTAAAACAGCTTTCCCCACAGTAAGGACGGTCAAAGAGAAGCAGCCGCAGAAGTAGTAGTAGGGCACTGGCCAGGCAGACACTGATAGGCACATGCAGCCCCGCGGAGCAGGACAGAAGTTCCTGAAAAATAGAAATTGAAAAAAGGTTTCCTCAAAGTAAGGACTGTCAAAAAGGTGCAGCAGTAGTGGACAGGCTGATACTGGCAGATCATAAGCACATGCTACATTTTATATCATACATATTATATTGTCACTAATATTTATTGTCAAAAATATTTATTTATAAATAAAATAATAATTATGTCATATAAAGATGATAAAAAATTTACTTGTCCACAAATCAAAGGTTTTAATTAAGAGAGTTGCCCATTTAACTATACTCTACTCAGGAACAGTGGAAAAATATCCGCTGCAGTCCCTATAATAGACTACAGTAGTCACTACAGCTCCTCTAATCCACCCTACAACAGTAAATTTTCCTGAACCCTTTCCAGCTCCGTGATGTTCTTTTATGCGAACTGGTGCACACAGCATATTCAAGGTGTGATCTTACCACTGATATATCAATATTACAGTATTAGTATCAAAAAGTACTCCCAGATCTTCTGCATACTGCACTTCTTCAATAAGCAGCCAATCAATTTATAATTTGCATGCTTGTTTTTCTTCCGCTGATGCAGTTTTTCACATTTTTCTATGTATGTTTTCTATAAATACCTCTGTAGGGAGTTAGCATTTATTTTAGATTGAATTACGTATTTTCCAAATGCGTGGTCTACAAAAACAGAGATATTGATTTTGGAGCCCTTCTCCAGATCATTGATAAACGAGTACAAGTTAATGAGACCGAGGACCGAGGGTACTCAGGGCACTCCACCGAAAACATGGAAATAGTCTATCATCAGGAACCCTTTATATTGTGTATTTCCACCATGTATCTATCCAAGTACAAATACTACCAATCATGTATAATTTATATAGTATCCCATTGAGTGGTACTGTATCAAAAGTCTCCATGGCCTACATTCTGTCTTAGAGTTTGATAAAAAGCAGGCTAGTTAGTTTTTTTAGTCATAAAACCATGTTGGCTTGTAGTAATGATATTCCATAGAATAACATCCAGTAGACACTGTATAGGCAATCCTCAAGAGTATGTTGTGATCACTGTGTTCCCTTAGTTGGAGATTGAATACTAACTCAATGTTTGATGGGCATCAGTTATATCATCTGACATGATGTGAGGGGTTTGCACAATGGTACTACATGCATTATGCTACTTATATGAATTGTTCATGCCTGTGATATATCCCAATAGATGCAACTTTATATACCGACACATTGTCAGTAGCTGCAGAACCTATAAAGATTGTTATTAAGAAGAATATATTTTGTGTTTCATTTGATCTAAGGTCTCTTGGATCTCTTGGATGTATTTACCAAAAGTTAAGTGAATGTTAGTTGCAGTATGAGGTGAGTCTGCAGTACCAAAGACATCAAGTCCTCATTTTCGTGAACCAAACAAAAAAAAGAATCTGATGACAGCACAGATGTTGTCTGGTCGCACAAGATGCATTGTATGCTCTGGGATGGGGGTTACAATGTAAAATAAATGCCCTTGATGTGTATTGAATCCATCTGTGCCCCCAAGAACATGCCTATTGGAGGGAGGAAAAAATTGTCTACTAACCTGCCCCCTATCCCTTGTTCTCTGGGATTGGCGGAGGGAAATGTCATCTTTTTGATTTTGGCCATGGAAGGCCACACATGAAGGGATACAATAAGCTTGCAACCACTTGTCTTTTTCATTGCTATACAATATGTTTACACCTTAAATATACTTTCTGCCTAGTAATACAAATGTTTATAATGTTTTCTTTATTATTTCCTGTATATCTCACAGTTAATGGTGATACTATTCTAAAGTGATGAATGATGGTGATGATAAAGAAAGATATGCTCAATAAAATGTAATTGACAGTGAATAAGGATTACACAATGAGACAACAATATCACTCAACAGCTCCCAGGCAGATATACATTAGTTATGTAGAAAAATGAGAAAACTTTATCATTCACCCTTTGACATGTAGTTCTCAACAACGGTAATTATGGAGACACATTTAACCCCTTAAGGAGAATGGGTGGTCCCTAAACCCATTGAAAACAATGCATTTTGAGCTTTGTCATTAAGGGGTTAATACTGGCCATCAATACTTTTACTTTACAGGTTGTGATTTAAGTTGTTTTGTGATAATACATTTTTATTTTCTTTATGTCATCAATGACATTTATTACCATAAATCATTACTGAATGCTATACAAAGTATGTCATTGGTTAAAAAGGGCCAAGTTTTTTAAACCACTGAAATAATATAAGAAATTGCTAATACCGGCTTAATTAAAGCTCTCCCATTAGTTGAAAATTCAACAGATCTTGTACATGATTTGTCCTCTTCCTGCCTGTCTTCCATATCCAACTCATTTTAACTTACGCACACACTTTTGGTTCAGTTACCATATTTGCACTGTACACATCATGATTTTGTTAAATGAAAGATATATATATACATATACTGTACATTTGAATATTTATATATAATTCATATGTACAAGTACCGTATATATACTCACACACTTTGTCTCTCCCTCCCTCTCTCTCTCTCTTTTAAATGTAATAGACCTTCAGAGGACACCTGTAAAGTACAGTCTGTGGTAATTTAAATGGCTACTTGAATCGGAACAAAATTCAGTGAAGTTGGTAGTATAATGTTGCTTTTTTTAGCACATCTAGAAATATTTGCAAATGACTCTCAGTTGAAGCAGACATTACCTCATTGTCATTCTTATTACTTATTTTTGTACCCACCCAAGGGATTCCTTTTATATGGAATCAGATAATTCACTAAGTGCCATGTTCATTAAGTAGGGCAGATGATCAGCACATTTCAACATAGGATTTTTCTGGTTCTGAGGATATTTCTTGAACTATTCAATATTCACAATTTGTTTAATAGCATCACAGCTCTAAGTCATATTTCTATAGTGACAACCTCATATTTGGCATGCACTAAACAAACATATAGTATTTGAAATGTCATGCAATTCTCCCTCCCCAAAAGATGAAGCAATAATGCTATGACTATGAGACTATGAGGCACACTATTTTATCCAAAATGATAAAGGCAATATAAGGCCAAGTTAGACTGAGAACCAAACATTTACAGTGTAAGCAGGGGTATACCTAGAGTATTTGGCACTCGGGGTGGCACCCCCCCCTATAAAAAGAAAAGATACCTACAAAAAAAAAATGTTGGCAAGAATACTTATTTCACAAATTTGTAAACTGTATTCCAACCGGAAAACAAATAGAAATTTTAAAAAATTATTAACTTATAAATAAATTAAATAATCTTAACTAAACACAATTTACTGATGTTGACATGGTAGGCCTCTACCACATCAAAGCCTCAGTATATAGTCATATGAGTTATGTTGTACCACCGTCAATGTCTGCTTCAGTGTATAGAGATTGGAGTTGTGCTGTACCGCAGTAAATATCTGGCTCAATATATGGCTTGCTATCATCGTAACAAACATTAGGAAATAAAAAGGGCCAACATGCTGCCAGCTGATCAATTATGACATGAGCTGCCTGGCATGCTGGTAAAAAAAAACTAATGACTGCTGCCATGGACACACCATGACATTTATATATCTACATGTTTTTTTTTCTCTTACATATAAATATGAGATGAAGAGCTTTTGTAGACAACAAATTCCATCACCCTGAGTAACAATGATTACAAGGGTGATAGGATTTGCAACCCCCAAAAGCAGGTGTAACAGAGATACAAAAAGGTTAGCATACTTGTAGGCTTGTTTTTCTACCTATATGTTGTTACTTTTGTACAGTGCAAATTAACAATGATCGGCAACCATATTTATTGACTAAATGTACTAAGGGGGCAATTTTAAGAAAAATGTTTTCCATCATTGTTTGGTTAGGAATTTACCTGGAAATAATGGGGGAACTTACTGTTTTGTGTCTGTTTACCACACTATCTTGATATGTGATGCACAGTTTGCTAAACTATGAATAGCTTAACTTACCGTAAAAAAAGTATATAGTTTTCCCCTTCATAAAATGTAAGCTATTTATAAGATTGTCAGCTAGCAGGGAAAATGTACCCTAAATCCTGGAAGGGAAAAAAGTGATATTTGCTAGCTTTCGGCTCTGGGCATGGATTTCATAGCTATTTATTTTTTGGTCTTTTTACACTGGTTTAAATGATTCAGCTTTGTTGTGTGCTTTCATATTAAAATGTTTTGTTGGCCAAATCACCTTTGTTAGATATTTTGAGCATGTCAACATGTGTTTTATATGTCCAGTAAATGCCATCTAGTTATATTTTGAATGATATTTGCTTTAAAAAATGAGTAACATCTATAAATAACTCTGCTTGATTCACCACATGATTATGTCATACGGTGTATTAACCAATAATTATAGGATTTGTCCCTACCTATAATTTCTGACTGACTAATTAGAATGTATGTTATGTCTGCCTCTGCTTACACATCACAATTTTGTGATTGGGCTAAGTATGAAAATTATTTTAGTGACGTGATATATATATATATATATATATATACATACAAAAATGTATTTGTTAATTTTCCTCATAGCAGTACATGTTCCTTAAAAATGATTGGAATGCATTAGTCAACATGAATGAATAACCAAATGGACATTGAGGACATTGAATGTAACTCTGTGGGTGTGGCTAAGTTAGGCCTGTTGCTCATAGCTAGAGTAGTGATAACTAAATCATTTTATGTAGCTAATAATAGTAATCTCAGCTTGAATTTTGTTTGAAGCAACCAATCAGTATCAATTGCCTCATTAAGATTTGAGGTTACTGCTATTATTATTGCTACACCAAAACAATCTGTGTGTAGTTATCTGGACTGGGTTACGGTACTTCCTTATGATAAGGTCATTTGTGGTTTGTTCAGATAAAAACTGAATGGCATCCTCACTTATTTAAGTGGCATTAAGTAGAGCTGACTCATGTTACTCATGACTTACTCGTATGAAAAGAGACCATGCATAATGTTATGGATATTATTGAAATTTATTGTAACATACTTACTTGTTTGTTACAATTGTGGATGCAGCTGCAGACCCTTACCAACTAGACTGAGGGCTCTGCTCTCTTTATGCTCTCTCACAAGCTCTCACACTCTCATTCACACTTTCTCACTCTCTCTCTCAATGTCTTACTATCTTCATCGCAGACTGCTTCCATGTCCCTATCTCTTTTCCTAGAGCTCCGCGTCTTCTCTTGCCTCTTCTTGTTCTCCTGTCTTCTCTGTTCTTTCTTCTGTTGTCTTTCTTTGTCTGCTTCTCACCGTGTCATCTTCCGGGCTCACCCTCTCCCTGTCCTCTAATAAAGGGGAGGATGTGTCCAGAGGCTAAGCCATTCTGCGAAAGTGCATTGGGAGGCCAGATTTGCGTTTCTGCACCTCTATTTCTTCACAAATCTATCTGTATTATTCTGACCTCTTGCTGAGCTTCCACAACAGAGCGGAGCCATAGGGACATTGAGATTGAGAGCATAAGAGAGTGTGAGAGAGTGCACGTGAGTGACAATGAAAAAAACAATGAAATTCTAATACATATTCAGAGCTCTTAGCTTAATGTTTGTTTGTTTTGTTGAAGGTTGACAAAAATAGCAAATTGCGTTAAAATTAAAATCCGTACCAATCCGTACCAATTAATACGAATTAATAATGGTTTCAGCTGAACCTGCTGAGCAAATAATCGGTGCAACGAGCATTGTCCATGATTGGTTGGGCTTTATTCTCTAGCCAATCTTTTGCCATCTTAGCAACAGTTATCAATAATTTCAATATCAATTTCCAATGAAGTGGCTGGCTAAAGGCATAGTTTCTATTGTGTTGTATGTAGCAATGGACTCTGTTTCTGTCTCTGATTCTAGCAGAAGGATCGAGCTGTTCATTAGGCACAATGTGAAAATGCTTGATTGGCTGGTGCTGGACAACACCTTTGGCCTGGCATCACACACTTCAGGCCCTCTGGACTGTCAGCTGGATATACAAGGATGCTTCATTAAAGCTGTCTGATGTAAATGTGTAGAGGGCTGATACTTTCAGCCTGTCCCAGTCTAAAACATCTTAGAATGTCCAAGATCATGACTCATAGGAGTCCCTATAGACCATATTGCCTCCAGGAAAACTTACTAAGTGGAACTGAGTATGCCTGAGTATTTCCTTCTCATGTCCATCAACCTGAACCATCAAAATGCAGAAACAAAAAAAGCTGTAAAAATGCATTAAAAGAATTCGATTTTAACATTAGTTTCTCCAAACAAAATCGAGCAACAGCCACAGCATTGGCATATGAAACTAGATATTGCATGTACTGAAAAACCCAGAAAAGGAACGTGATCCATTGAAACACATAATACATGTTATGTAATGTGGATCAAAGAGAAACACTCACAAATAGTAACAATGTAACTAACTATATGCATTTACCACATTGGTACAAGTAAAATATACAATTGGTCTAATTTATGGTCTAATTTATGAATATAAAGATTTGCCCCAAATTGTTCTACATAAATTACCCTACAATGGCCCTCCTCACCTTTTGTTTCCATAACTCAGATTATTATGTGATGTAATACTTGTTGTTTCATATTTACCTATTGTGCATAATGGGGCTTTATATCGCTACAACTAAATATTAGTAAATAATTGAATGCGCCTAGAGTTACTGAACAATCTGACACAATTAAATTAATGAAAGCAAGTATGAAATCATTAACACTGTAATCACCTCCCACTTTACAGTTGGCAATGGACATTGTAGCCAGATTAAGGTTTAACCGAGGGGCACATGGCATAACTGCAAGTTTTATTTGTTGATGTGGAAAAATAGATAGAGATAAGAAACATGGAAACATTTTTGTAGAAGAGCTCCAGGGCCAGAAGCTCCCTAATCTGGCTTGATTGTAGCTATGATTTATGTTTGCCTCAGAGTTATTTGTGGAGCTTACCATGGTTTCCATATCCGTTTTTCTTTTTTGCATGCATAAAAAAAGTGTATAACATTGTTGTTTTGGTGTATTACGTATGACAAGGGATTTCTTCTGTGATCTATTTAATGGATACTTTTTACTGGCTGACCTCATGACAGGTGTTACTGGAACATTTCACATCTATGGTTACACTCTAGCACATGCAATGAAAACAATAAATGAAATCAGAACTAGTAGGGATGTTCTAGCATCTGTACTTTCGTTCATTGGAATTAAAGTAGACGTAAAGAGACCGCTGAGACCTTCGTAGGAGATATTTGGCATGTAACAACCATGGCAACACAATTTATGGAACTAAACAAATGCGCCTTTAAAGCAGATGTAATCTTAGCTTGTAGTGAACCTTTTTGAAAGAATGAATGATGACTTTTTTTAACCCCTTAAGGACAATGGGCTGTCCCTAAACCCATTGAAAACAATACATTTTGAGCCCGTACATGTACGGGCTTTGTCATTAAGGGGTTAAATGATCACCTTTTGCGCCTTTTTTAACAATATCATCAAAAATTATATATCTATAGTCTCACCATAATTGGGGAACACTGTGAGAAACTGTAAAGTACCATTAAATGCTATTATTAAATATGAAAAATGTATTTAACCTAACATGTTATAGTGAAAAACTTAAATACATCAGACAATATTATTAAATACATGCACTTTATTATTTGTGCAACTATTGTTAGATTTCATAATCATAGTTACAATAAAAGGTCATATGTATTTATACAGCTCATATGAACAACTAAGTTGCAAGACAATGCCGGATAATTTAGGCAGCGATCAGTCCATGGAGCAGGCAGCAGAATATGGCAACTTACATTATTGGGGAGGAGGGTGGTAAAGTTCAAGCATGCTGCCAGTTGTTCTATTGTGAGGTACTGGTAAAGGTTGTTACATCACTGATGCTATCCCCTAAATACAGAGCTGAAAAAATGGTTGTCATTACTTACTAACTGTAGTGTAAAATGTAAAGTATGTGTGGTTTTAGAAGTATATTACATGTATCAACATTTTAGTATAGTCCATATCAATATTTGACTGTTGTAATGCCCTTCAAAAGTGGCACTTTTGTCTTCCCCAATACATTATGATGGACATCAGTTTATGAGGAAAGGTTTCTTCTTGTCTTTTGCATTATATTTTAATGTTTATGCTTTATGCAGCAGAAGTTGAAATGAATGCTAAATATAATAACATAAACTTGAAATAAGCTTCAGATGTAGATCGCCAACATATTGTTTAGTAGTTCTTAGTAGTAGTGATACAGGGTATTTTTATATTCCTGCTGAAGACTGTAGGGACAAAATCACTGAAATACTGATGTTCTTGAGTAATGAGTAACATTAATTAGTTGTCATTTCGAATACATTTGGGAGCTCAAAGGCTTCATGTATAAACAACAAGTTATTACACGTTATTACATTACAGCTATTCATCATATTCAGAGTAGTTTCATGCATTAGTCTGTAAATCTTAGGTTAACAACCTAAGGTTACTGAAGTGTCAACAGAATAGTCAGGCAAAGAAATTAAATATCTTGACTCAAAAATACTGCTGCAATATGTCTCAATACTGTTATAAAGCCCACGTGGATCCACTCTTTTTTTTTTCTAATGGGATACTATATACAGTAATATAAAAATATATCACAGGAGGTGGAGCTTGACAATGTGAGGAAACGTATTAGGATGGAAACATAAGAAATTCTGGGTAAATCATGGGAAATCATTCATGATTTATCTGTGTGGAGGTCCTAAAGGAACCTAAATATATAGGACCACATTTGTTGAAAGGTCGGTGTAAAATAAGAGTCCATGTGGAGAACCATATTGTATCTCTGGACAGCAGAGTTAAAAGGATATAAAGGAGGAGATCACTGTTTATCTGCAGATCTTTTATGAGCATTAGCAGCGCAAAGAACACACAGCTTTACTTTTTTTTCAAGTTGAGACAGAGATCTTAAGGGGGGTATGTAGTGGTTACAGTCAATGCACTATAAGACTTAGAAATAGTTTGAGGTTTCTACCCACTGTGAAAAAAAGGGATAAAACAAATAAGAACAGTGAAAATAAGTGTTGTAGAAGTTCAGCCAAAGGAATCAAAGTAGACCAATTAATGTGTTCCTCATTGATAAATAAATACACATATTGTCCCATGGACTTTGTTTGGCACATATCAATGCTGGTGGGTGTGGAAGACAGTAACTGAAACTCGCAGGGCAAAGTGCCAGCCTTGTCTTCTAGGCTCTCGTCAACATCTGTCCTGATGTTAGCTCAGAAATTAGAGGCCAGAGCAGACAGGATCAGCAATAATCAGGGCCAAAGACAGATATCAGTTCAATCCAAAACACCAGGCCAAAGGACAAAGCAGAAATGAAAGCCAGAAATCAAGGAACGGGTTAGATGGGTGACCGGAAAAAAAACCCTATCTGGTCTGCCATAACCAGACTCAGTGGGCTAGCCTGCTATGGGGGCTCTACATGGCGGGAAACGCTCCATGCGCCTGACCGGGACCTAGCCACAAATCCATGGAACTGTGCGGCGGCTGGGCAGTGCCCGCCAACATTTTGAACTGAGTTGCTATGGACGTGATGGCGGTCAAGACACCTTGCTGAAATTCAAACCATGCATTAGAATGGGGAAGAAAGGGGATTTAAGTGACTTTGAACATAAACAACATGAAAGCATGGATCCATCCTGCCTTGTATCAATGGTTCAGGTTGGTGGTGGTGTAATTGTCACGAAACCGGGTCCATACAGATGACTGCATTGACCCAGTGCGCCCAAAGATTGTGTGCGGGAGTTACGGAGTTGGGCAGGGCCTAGTGCAGGGCGACTGCACTCACCCGGGTGTTGTACACCTAGGGTTGTGCAGCCACATACCAGCGCTCTGACAGCAGCAGATGTAGTCCAAAATGAAACAAAGTGATATCCTGCAGGCACCCTGGAACAAGCATGAGACATAGCACTAGACTCACGTGCAACATTCTGCAGGCTGGGAGTATGGAAGCTAAGCAAAGGATATAGCAGAAACATAACAAGCAAGGGGGGCAGAGCGAGTAAGATACAGAGAGACCAAGCAAGAAACATAACCAGACAAGACATACATAATAAAGGACACCCCGCTGCCTGGGATACAAGGCAGGACACTCCGCTGCCGGGGATACGAGACAGGACACCTCGCTGCCAGGGATATGAGACAGGACACCCCGCTGCTGGAGATACGAGACAGGACACCCCTCTACCGGGGATACAGGTTACATCAGACTGACACACATAAATACAGGAACTAGCCTAGGACTGTATGATAACTATTGGAGATTCTGTCACATCTAATGGCCATAGTTTGCTTAGCCCACCACTACACCAAAGTACTCCAATGACGGTGGGTCCTAACGCTAATCCCTGCTAACAGTGGTATGAAACAAACCAAAAATGTAACCCACACACATAACAATGAGAGATATACCTGTAGACTGCACACTGAGACAAACAGAACACACAGGTGAGGCACACCTTATAAAGAAAACAGAGCTGAAGCAAAGAACAAAACTAAAAGCAAGGAATGGAAGATCAGAACAGAGCATATGGAAATCCAGGAATAGATTAAAGTAAAACAGAGAAACTGAAGCAAGACAGATATGCAGCTCCGCAGCCTGGGTAGAACGTGACAGTAATGCTGTCGCGGACATTTTCTTGGCACACTTTGGGCCCCTTAGTACCAATTCAGCATTGTTTAAATGTGCCAGCCTACCTGAGTATTGTTGCTGACCATGTCCATCCGTTTATGACCACAGTGTATCCATCTTCAGATAGCTACTTCCACCAGGATAATGCAGTATGTCATAAAGCTCACATCATCTCAAACTGGTTTCTTGAACATGACCGTGAGTTCACTGTACCCCAATGGCCTCCACAGTCACTAGATCTCAATCCAATAGAGCACCTTTAGGATGTGGTGGAACCGGAGATTCGCATTGAATGCGCAGCCGACAAATCTGAAGCAACTGTGTGATGCCATCATAACCATATGGACCAAAATCTCAGAGGAATTTTCCAGCACCTTGTAAAAAGTATGCCACAAAGAATGAAGGCAGTTCTGAATGCAAAAGGGGATCCAACCTGGAACTAGCAAGGTGTACCTGCAATGCAAAATTGAGAGTGGATAATTTCCTAAACTTTGAGATGCAGCTGAAGTGAAAGGTGAATCCAGGAAGTGTCAGGGACCTACACCTTTGCAAACCCCTTCCCGAATTTGGTTTTCAAATAGAAAAAGGCCTCGCAATTCCATCTGAACGGAATGGTTGGAAAACAAAATTCATTGCCTGAAAATGAACATGGCAAAAACAAAAATGCTATCCGAACCAATTTTTGCTTTGCCGTGCATAAGTCTACATGAGTATAGAAGTCTTCCTTTCACTGAGGATATTTAAATGGTTAGACCTACTTTTTGAGAGCCCTAAAAGAAAAAAGGGCCCTAAAAAAAAAACACCCTAAAAGTCCAGAAAAGGTCAATGAATACTGCATGATGTGCAGTAAGAGAGGAGTTGGGTGGAGTTGATAAAGAAGAAACAAAGTGTTTTAGTAGCTTGTATTTCGTTGGGCACATCCTGGTTATATAACCCTACTAGCCACAAAGTAGACACAGGTCTAGTTTTGTTGTCCCCTTTTAACAAACTCAGATGGTAGCCCTCACCCATCTTCGTAGGTTCCTCTGCAATGATTCATCAGATAGAACAAAAGAAAGAGTAGTCACTGCTGGGATAAAAATAGACGATACCGTGTCAATATACTATCCTTGGCCTGTTCTGATTACCTCCTGGAAAATCAGACCAAAAAGGATTTATGAAACAAAATAATACACACCAAAACACTTAAGATCCTGTTGTACGTCATGGAACACTAACACATCTTCCAATGTCAGCTAGATTCCAAGTTATCTCATAAGTCCATGACGTCACTGCATATTGCCCAGAGATCAATTCTCCTGTCTAATATTAGTCAGGTCGGCTTCAGCAGCACCAAAAAAAAAACTGCCATAGAAACATGGACAATTTTATCTATATTGGAAAATAATGGACATTTTTGCTGCATTTCACAGCAAGGTGCAAGGTTGATAAAATCCAGGGACTAATAGCAGAAATTGAGCCTCCAAGAACCATGGCCACCAGGACTTCTTTGGCTTTACCCAAAACCAAAAGCTAAGGTCAAACCTTATCCAGAATCCAAGACAGGCCAAAGACTCAGGGCACGATCAGAGTCCAGCACAAGCCAAAGTTCACTGTAGGCTGAGTACATTCATGGACAAACACAAGGCAAGGGAAGGGACAGGCAGAGTTCAATTGAAGTCTCCGTTCAGCCAAAGTGTGAGCCAAGAAATCCCTTAATATAAGGGGAGGCACTGCATCAAAAGTAAAAGCAAATGGAACATGCTAAATTTGCCTATCTATGTGAGAAAATACACAAGGACCAGGGTGGCTGGAAGGTAGGTCCGACTTGCATTATGAAGGGAAATCCCTGGTTGACCTGTTGACCTGCAAGAACTAACTTACTTATTCTTGTAAGAAAGGCTCACTAGGATAGTAAAATTAGTTACATTGGTCCCCTATCAACTCTCATTTTACTGCATGGGGAAATGTGTACATTGATATCTCAGCTCTCCTGCAAACCTGCACTTTAGTGAATAAACTACTTTGTGTTCTTAGAGCAGTCCCTATGGTAGACAAAACATGACTCTCCTAAGGAATGACTAGCTAAAACCTGCTGCGAGAATGGAATAATCATAATAATTACACAATATAAATGCTCCAGAAATGAAAAGCCGAAAAAGATAGACAACTCCAATATATATATAGTTAAGCTGCACACAGGTAAAGTTAATTTAAGAAACTGATATGATTATTAGATGTTTTGAGAATTAAGAAATTTTAGCCTCATTAAATCATACTTGACCATGTCCGAGCAGCCCTTTATATCGATGTACCTTATAAGAAACTGATAAGGTTAGGCCAACAATGTCATACTATAGATTACATTGAAATATAACACTCACAAAGGTATCTCTGCTGTTATACAGGAATGACAAAAATACAACTTGCCATTAGGTCAGTACCAGAAACCTCTGAGTGACATCAACTCTTAACTGCAATGTCCAACTATGACCAAATTACAAACATATCCGTCATGAGAAATACTCTTATTGTGGAATGCTGTACATTGGCCAACGTTTGAACACCACTAATTAAGATTCTCACATTTATATCTCATTAAAAGAAATATATTAACTAAACTGCATAATTTAAAAAGACTGAGCACAATGAAGCATTCAATAATTAATTAACACTCTGAGAGAAAAAATAACATAGACCATTGATTTGGATGTTTATGCATGTTTATATTTTATTCAAGTCCTTAGTTAGTTCCAATATGGTTTATTATATTTTGTATATCAATTGATAAATATTGGGATGATATATAAAACATACTACTTAGCATAGGTGGTAATTAGTTATTTTGTTTTGTTTTTGGTAATCATTTGCAAATGTTTCTTATTTGTATATTATTTTTTATTTTAGGGTCCTGTTTTGTTAATAAAAGAAAATATTTCCCAGTATTCACAAATCTACTGAAACCCACAGACATCTGCCTAGAGTGAAACGTGTTTGGGGAGCACAAAATCAAATTGGGCTTAACTGTTCAGCTTATGCTCTACCTATTAATTCTATTTTATTAGATATTTGAAACAGTGTAAACACCAGGACTCATTTTTTTATTTTTCCTACTTACAATGTAACTTTGGCTTAGGGCACAATCACTTTTTTTGAAAATCATGCTTATGTTATAACATACATTGCATAACAGTTATTTGTCAGTAAAGGGGGAAAATTCAGCTCATAAAGACAAAACATGTAGCATGTTAAACAAATTCAAAACCTATGACAATATCTACAACTCTACATGTCAAAACCATCACTATTTTACATAAAACCTACTTAAATGAGAAGTCCACAATGCATTCCTCCCAAGTGCAAACCTTTAGGAGGAAATGTTATTTTTGCCCATTCTTATATATTCTTGAGCCTAGTATACATGCATCTATAACATTGCAAAAAAAATTGCAAATTACTCAATTAAAGTGTTTTTCCACTTTAATTGAGTAATTTGCTACATTTAGATCTTGCCTTCAAAAGCCTTTTAGAACATGTATACTTTAATCACCTTTTTGTTTAGCAAGTTAAAAAATAGAAGCTTTGGCATAAACAACCTATAAGAAACATATTGTTTAAGATAAACAAGCACTTTATAAATGTCTTAATAGTCTAAACAATTTCAACATTAATTCAGACTCTTACTTTCTGTGAGACTTGGTTGGCTTTTAAAAAGGTCTCAGTAAATCAAAATGGTTATTTTCTCTCCTTAAATTATTATTTTTTGTTATACTGAAACATGAAATAATATGCAAAGACACACGTTTTATATCTTTACAATTACAATGGTAATTTATCTACTGTTAACATTTTTAGGATTTTTAGGATTATCATAAAATGGTGTCTAGGATGGATATAGCTTTGTCACATAATGTTTTTAAATGGGTAGTAAATTTCACCCTATAATTTCTTTTATGAAAAAATAAAATCCCATATTTCTCAATGCACAGCGCAGAGTGTTCCTATGTGAAATACTCTGCCGAGCTACTAACCCTACCCTGTTTGTGAGTGCTGAGCACACGAGCGATACGCCAATGCAGAACTTATATGTAAAGTGTCAGTGGTAATAATCCGAAACTCTCAAGAGAAAACACTTCTCCTTCTGTACCAATATGTTTTAAAGTTTATGAATGGTGTTATTAATTCTCTGTATCTCATTTAATGTTATTGTAATAGTGCTATGGAATCTGCTGGCGATCTATAAAGAAATGAAATGCAATGCAGATATAATGTGTGTTTTACAATCCCATTGTATACGTTAAAGCTGTCACTTGTTTATCTGATGTAACAGCCCTGCCCTCCACGCGAGTGCTGACTGCTTTAGAATAGCAGACAATGTCCGAAAATTAAGTTCTGCCATTCTCCGACCCTCTAGGAACTAAAAAATGTTCCTAGAGGGTCTATCCACACCCTTCTGAGAACTCTGATGGAGCCCTGTTTGCTGATCACCCATGATCAAAGTGAATATTAAAAACAAAAGTTAAAAAAATGAATAAAAATTAAAAATCTTGCGGGATATTCATACTGTTTTTGACATAATATTCATAATAAATGACAGACTATACAAAACAAGTGGTATCAAAAGAAAGAACAATCTATCCTTGAAAAAACAATATGTATTTGTATGGGTAATAAAGGAAAAGGGGGAATCATGTTTGAGCAAAGATATGCCAAAAAAGGGACAAAAGATCCAGTCATTTATTGAAATAAAACCATGTGGTGATGAAAGGGTTAGATATGAACTGATTTTTGCTATTTCATTGTTTACTAAACCCTTAATATCTGCAATATTTTTATCAGATCCTTTCAGTCCTACAATCGCCTTTGTTGATTTTGCAACTGTGTATGTATAAATACAGAGTGAGAAAATATTCCAAACTTCATCACTTGTTTATTTTTACAATGAAATACAATCTTATAAAGAGTAAAGGTTACAAAAGAGTTTACACTCCAAAGCTATTAAAGACCAAACATCCTGGCCAGTATCTACTGTCTTCCAAGGATCCTCCAGCCCATTTTGCTATGTAAGCAATCATAGGAGTAAAACTATTTGTTATCACATTGTATTTCTTTCTCCTCTGATCCATCTGCATTAGGCTAGGTTTCCATTTGGGTTTTTGTCCTGCGTTTTTTTCTTGTAGAACGGCAAGAAAACTGCCACTGCATTCTCCTGCGTTTTGGCGTTTTTTCTGGAGTTTTTCTGGCGTTTTAGCCTTTCTGTGGAAATTGCTTTTTTGACCTTAGGCAGTTTTGCCAGCCTTTACAAGTTAGAATTTTCACCCAGCTAAAAGGGATTAGGATAAATGGCAAGTATCTGCCCCTCTCCTGATGTCATTTACTTGGTAGACCCTTTTGTCTCTTTTCTGTGGTTTTTTAAGGCATGCTTTATTCCGAATGTCTGCTCCTCTAGGAAGATTGGCCCCAAATGATGGTGCAAATTGTTTGCTGTTGCTTTTGGCACGCAGGATCCGGTCGCGTATGTTTGTTTGTAATGGCATGTTTGTTCCAAATGGTGTAAAATTCAATATGAACCAGTCCAGGACTTTGTTTTGTGTGAAACTGTTTGTTTTCAGCCTATTTCTCGTAGGACACACAGATACTGGGTCCATCCTCTGCATTGTAACTGTGGAAAAAACGCCATAAAAAAACGCCAAGGCATAAAACCCACATGGCTTTTTCATGGCGTTTTTTCTCTCCCATAGACTTCTATTGGAGAAAAACGCCAGGATTTCCTTGCAAAAAACGCCAGAGTGTCAACATGCTGCGATTTTGAAAAACTGCCACAGAGCCCAAAAAAGCAGAAAAACGCCAAACAGGACTGAAAAAACGCCAAACAGGACTGAAAAAACGCCAAACAGAAAAACGCCAAGTGGAAATGGCATTTTGCGATTTCCTATTGAAGAACAGCTAACATCTGGCTGCAGCGTTTTTCACAAAAAAAACGCCAGGTGGCGCTATTGGCGTTTTTATAGGCGTTTTTAGCAAAAAAAACCCAAGTGGAAACCTAGCCTGAAAAAGCCAAGTGGGTTTATTGCCTTGGCGTTTTTTATGGCGTTTTTCCCACAGTTACAATGCAGAGGATGGACCCAGTATCTGTGTGTCCTACGAGAAATAGGCTGGAAACAAACAGTTTCACACAAAACAAAGTTCATATTGAATTCTACACCGTTTGGAACAAACATGCCATTACAAACAAACATACGCGAAGCGTCAACTGGATCCTGCGTGCCAAAAGCAACAGCAAACAATTTGCACCATCATTTGGGGCAAATCTTCTTAGAGGAGCAGACAATCGGAATAAAGCATGCCTTACAAACCACAGAAAAGAGAAAAAAGGGTCCGCCGGGGCGTTTAAGTAGAACTCTACCAAGTAAATGACATCAGGAGAGGGCAGATACTTGCCATTTATCCTAATCCCTTTTAGCTGGGTGAAACATCTAACTTGTAAAGGCTGGAAAAACTGCCTAAGGTCAAAAAAAGCAATTTCCACAGAAAGGCTAAAACGCCAGAAAAAACTGCAGAAAAAACGCCAAAACGCAGGAAAATGCAGTGGCAGTTTTCTTGGCTTTTTTCCTGGCGTTTTTCATCAAGAAAAAAACGCAGGACAAAAACCCAAGTGGAAACCTAGCCTTATACAAAGCACTCCCCCAGGAAGCCCCAGCCTATTTTCTCCCATATGCACTGCACACCTGACCAAAAGGTCCAGGGAACACAAAAATAAAAAGAGCTTACCAGCACATGACACAACCCCAGAAGCGAGGCTCCTGCCCAATAACAAGATAATGCTCGATATATGTTAAAACAGAACTAACTTGATTGAGGAAACAATCACTACCAGCCTCCAAGATCCTTTCAAAAGGTTGTGGTGAGTTACAACCAGCATGCACCACACCATACGTAAAACACAAAATGCAGATCATATGCAAATTAGGTATAACAGAAAGCCACACCAAGTCTGCCATCAGAACCAATAATATTGGTCAGTCAGGTAGGGTGAGGGGATAACTGGGATCCGGATCAGCTGCCCCCCAAGTCACGGAGGCTCCTGTGACAATATGTACAAGCAAAAACCCTCAGATAATTGCATCCGGTTTAATATCACACAGTGCTTGCCAGACACTCACCACCATCCATCTTCACCATAAAAACGTACACATTTATTTTCCTGGCCGAGATTATAAAGCTACTTTTTCCTAATTTTTTTTGTAAAATTGATGATCTCATCTTCTGTCTCTTAAAACTGCAGAGAATAATATTTATTGGCTTTTATAACTTATTTTCAAGTCAACAAAATAATTGAAATGGCAGCGGAATCGTTTTTACAGCTAAAGTGAGCGTGCCACGGGAAACCGTTACAAAGTCTCCCTGGGGAGCTTCATCTCTGCGCTTAAACAGCACAGAAAAACCATAACTGCCAAGTGCCCATCTTTAAAAGGTACAGTCCTTCTTTCATTTCCCAAATCCCTGATGCCCCTCTTTCCTCCCCTGATGCCCCTCTTTTCTAGGAGCTGTTTGCTGGGTATGAGGGTATCGCAGGGTTCTACTGGTCTAAAAACCCCAATAATGTCCATAGAAACAGCAGGGAATGGGTTTAGAAACAAAATTTTGTTAATGTTAAAGGAACATTGGGAACTGCCCTTGTGAGCTTGCAATCTACTTGGTGTCGGGGAAACAAAATTCAAATTGTTCAGTGGAACCTTCCTCCGGAGAGATGTGAGAATATATAACTAGACTGATTATTTTATACGATTATAGTATTATTTTATATTAAAAAAATAAAACTTATATATATATATATACTTTTATTTGTTAATATAAAAATATGTTTTTATAAAAATAATAATTAGGATATTTTTTATATCAAAAAATAAGAGCATCTACCTATATCTATATTTTACTTTATATACTTTTATATATATATAATATACTTTTATATACATACTTTTATTTTTAATATAAAAATATTTTTTTATAAAATAATAAAAGATAATTTTTTAAATTAAAAATAAAAGTATATATAATATATATATATATATATATATATATATATATATGTATGTACGCTTTTTACTTCTTTAATACTGGGATATCCATCAGTAAAAGAGCTGAGCAGAGAACTAATCCTCCTTCTCTTTCTGCTGCGCTTCCATTTATCAAATAAAGATCGAGGCAGACCTGGCGGATGAGGATGTCCTGGTGGCTTCCCCGACGTCCCCGGCTAATCCACCGATACAATGTAACAATATCTTATTCTTCTAGCTACTTCATCGCGCATCCCGCTAGATTCTCCGCTTACCGCTTTCTTCCATCCTCTCGGACTTGCTTCGTTTTTTTGTGTATTGATCGGCAACCCAGCTTATGGTTTCCAGCGGGCAGGATTTATTCACGGAGAAATATATTGCCGTTCCTCTATAAAGTGTGTTATTTTATTTAAGAGCGCTGGCCGGTTAGAATATTATGTACTGCGGCGGAGGAGGGGGAGGGGGGATGCTTGGACAAAAACAAGAGGGTCAGAGGTTTCGATGTAACTTAAGGAAGTTTTACTTTACTGAGAGGGTGGTAGATAAGTGGAACAGCCTCTTAGCAGAAGTGGTACAGGTTTAAAACGGGCAGACTAGATGGGGCAGAATGGGCCTGATCCTATCCGGGGGGCTGGAGGGGCATTTGGTGATGACATTTAAGGAACCAACATCCAATTCAGCTTAGCCATGAATATTATATATTATGTTGAATGCGCGTGCAGAGATCATAGTGCGGATCATGGCATTCTTTTTGTGTCCAGTAGTAGAATTTAAGCAATTTGAGATAATTTGTGTCCTTAGATATAAAAAGGATTTATGGAGTATTGGGGAGTGGATAAGGAAATGTACATTTTTTGTGGCCGTGAACTCAATTAAAAGCCTCAGGTGCCATTTAATTCCATCAAATATATCATATTTAGTTCATACGCATGAAATATCGGGGGGGGGCTAGACTGATATTACAGGTAGCCTCCCAAGTGGCACCTATAGAGACCATAGGTTCCTGTCCCTTTAAAGACGGCATTAACCCGCCGGGGGGGCAGATTATTTTATCGGGCAGCGAAGATGCAGTCGGACGACTCTTATGACATCAATTAGCGCTCGGGCTAATTAGTAGGGCTGCAGGGCTCACTGATTCAGGAGGAATAATTAGCCTTCATGTCACCCCAAATGAAATTATTTCGATGAATCCTACGTGTGCCAGACACAGAAAAGTAAAAAAAAAAATTATAGATCCGTGATATTATTATAATAATTATCTATTTTTATAGCGCCAACAATTTCCGCAGCGCAGAGAGAACAGGGTATAGAAAAACATATGGGGCGGGGGGCTTTAAAAGTTAAACCATCCTCTTTTTAAATATGTATCCTTCAAATTTAAAATATATTTTTATTAATTATTACACATTTGTGCCCCGCTTGGCCATTTTCCTGCATTTCGACTACAAAATGCAGAACATGGTATTTTTCACGTTAAATGGGGCCTGGTGAAGTCAAAGGTCTTTAGATGTTCCAAGAATCATACATTCTACTTAGATAAAATTTAAGTAATTTTTCTACGGTTTATACTACCGTGAAATAAAACACCTAAGGGGCCGGTGAAGTGGTTTATACAATCGAGAGAGGAAAGAAAGTTGAACGATCAAACTTGGAAGATGGGGTTTTGTCGGCAAACAGCTGGGAAACGATTTACCGGCGCATTAGAAGGGATCAAAAGCCTTTGAGTGCGGTCCGGTGGGACGGATCTTCGGTGAGATCGTGAACGGCCGATCCTATCGGCATACAACCTACTCAGCCTTAGAATGGTGTCTTTTCGATGAAACGCTGGGCGAGCTCAATAAAGATACAAAAAACAGGGAATTAAGGCAAAGCAGAAATAATAACTGCCACTTTCTATCTGTTTTAAGACGAAATAATTCTACGGCAAAGCCGATAGTAATCATGGAGTTAATCAGCATACAGCTAGTGAGACATATTGGTCGCCTGCCACAACCCAGCTGGACGACGTCACAGAAACCGGATTAGATTGTAAGCTCACAAGAGCAGCGCTGTATCCCTCGCTAACACAGCGAGGAACAGGCATATGGCTCCTGAATCTAAGACGAGACCAACGACTGATTAAGGTTTGAGTCTTTACAGCAGGAAAGACGGGCAGACTAGACGGGGGCCGAATGGGGCCGATCTGCCATATGTTTCTGCTAGTGAAGTGAGGGGCATTTGGTTTCCTACAGATAGACGAAATCTTCTCCCATACTCCTCCTGAGTTGATTGGGAGCAGATCGCCATCTTGGGTGATCAGACCCCCGGGGTGCCCCCCTGTTCAATGTGCCGCTTGGAGATCTCTGACGCCCCCCCAGCTGGCCTATTTAGACCATGGAGGCTGTGTCAAGCCTCCATACATGGCTTTTAAAGGCACTTTATTCCTTTACATCACAGAGCGACAGGATATGATGTCATACCAGTTATATTAAAAAAATGGCACGTATAAAACCTGTTACCGGTGCTCTACAGAGGTTTCCAAAAAGATAATCATTGAACGTCTTAGTAAAACACATAAAACATTTGATGCTTCATAAACACATCACCAAAAAAAAAAAAAATCACAGAAAATTCACTTAACAAATAAAAAAGTTGTCCTTACAGGGTTCTGCTTCGCGAAAAGCCAACAGGGCATGAATCTAATGAAAAATAAATCGATTTCCGACATTTACACTTTTAGTGGCTTCGGGGAGCGTGAATGTGTTCTATTTCTGTACATCGTCGCTAGATTTAGCAGATTTACTTATTATTTTTATTTCGGATGGAATGTTTCAGCCCAGAGATGTTTCTTTTTATTATTATTATTATAAGAATAAAATGGTTGTAGAGGCTAAATAATATAATCTAGAACTGAGACAGACTTTTCTTTTGTAGCATCTTAGAACAATACCTTCCAAGTATTCTGTCTGACTCGTGAACTTTGCCATGGAATGTGATGTCATAGTTACAGAATTTGTAAAATGCCACATATCTGCCAACAGTCCCCAATATTCCCAGGACAGTCTTGACTACCAGGCTTATTAAATTATAAAATGTAGGACTTTGTATATGGATCTATTAGAATTGCGAGACACATCCCCCTATAACATCTCTACTTAAAATAAAAAAAAATGTAAATCCAAAATATCAGATTAGGTATGTTTCCCGTATTTGAGACACACTTGGGTGTTTATTGCCTTCTTCTGGAGCAACAGCGGGGGTTAAACTTTTTTTCAACCTATATTACTTTGTTACAAAGGCTTAGGTGTAGAATAAACTGAAAAGCAGGAGCGAGTAACCTTCATAGACCCTCTCACCTCAACAACTCTCACCACTCACATCCAGACAGAAAGTGTTCTCCAGGATTGGAGTCTGTGTTACTCTTCCGAGTAAAACCTCTTTTACTCCAGGCTGTCTTATAAATGTAATAATCTGATAACCTTCTTATTTCTGAATATTTTATGTTGTTTATAATATAAATCACGGGAGGAATCCGGTCTTAAGCAGCGATTCATATCATTTGTCCTCAAAAACGTAATTCACCCTTAAGGGGTTGTATTAGTGGATCAGAGAAGACGGCGTTACAAGTAAAAAAGACGTCTCTTACCTGAGTTTCCCTTCCTGAGGCAGCTCGTGAGACGGGTCTCCGCACACCAGCCGGCCCTCTGCGTGCAACAGGTAGATAAAGGCATTGTCCTGCGAGAGACCAAAGAGGTTTGCGAAGAGGAACAGAAACGTGAAGGATGGCGGCCGTCATCATTTATACGACTCAAACAATTCCAGCTAGTCTACAAACATCTCTTAAACATGTATTACCGGTGGTGTAGTGATAGACCGTGCGTAATAAATGGTTTAGGATAGTCATACCTCGGCATTTTATGGTTCCTACAGAGAAGAATTTGCTCTGACAAAACCATTGATGGTACCATTTGTTTTGGAACTTTGGTTCCCTGTGCCAGAGCCATCATAATGTTCCTTTTGTGAACCTAGAAGGTCTACATTGTCATCAAACTGGTCCTCGCAATGAGATCGCAATGAGATGGGTCTCTGGCTAGGACGACCCTTGGTTCCTGGTGGATCCTCAATGATAAAGGTGCAGCAGATGGTCCTCCTTTGGTGCCCAACATATGGTATAAAGAATTAATCTTGCTTTAACTTGGTGATATTGTGTCTCCGGAGCAAACAGAGGAACCCAAGCTCTCCATAATTTTCTGAAGACTGTATTTAAGAGCCAGATGCATTTTGTTCTTCTGTCTTCTTTCCTGGCCAACTGCATTATGTGAGTGTCAGGACCCATAGGAGGTCTGGTGCTGTGAGTGGGAGTCCAACATGCTAAAAAAACACAAAGATAAGTACATGCCATACCTGTAGGATCCATGACCAGGCGCTGTCACTTCCACTTTATCTTAAGGACCAGAAGATTCCCCTCTTTTAAAGGTTCTTCTTGTTCTTCTTTGTAAGGGAGAGTTCTCCTCTCTGTTACAAGTCTAGATTAAGTGGTAATCAGAACGCTTCGCGAGATGGAACACAAGGTCATTTCTCCAAACAAGTTCTTTCCAAGTTCCTGATACTTAAAAGTTCCGGATGGTCGTTTCTCCAAGTTGTAAGCCAGTTGCAGTGTTTCTCATATGTCCTAAATATCTCTTCCCCGCCCAGCAATGTCACTCACAGTACAAAGGCTAGAATAGATCAATAGCTTCCGTGCCAGAGAAATGTTCGTGGTAAACAAGAGAAGATACAATTAATCCCGCCAAGGGAACAAATAAGAGAAAGGAATTAAATGAGGCAAAAATCATCAGGGCTGAAAATAGACCTCATAATGGAAATGCTAATGTCTGATAATTGTTTCCCTTTCAATGTCTGTCTGTTCCATGTACATGATGTAGCTTCTCACTGATCTGACCAAACAAATTATGTTGGCGGGGAGAGCAGAAGAAAAAAAAAACGAATGAAAAGGTTAATTCTATTACTTAATTAATTAATTATCTGACCTGCTAATGAGAGCCTAAAAGAAACAACCAAGTACACCAGTGCCGAGCGAATTAGAAAAGATATCAATGCCTATGTTTAAAGGAACACCGCAGCCCCATATCCAAATGTTTGCTAACTGAACTCTGGTAGCGTAAATGCAATGGCCGCTACTTCAGTGACTTCAGAGGGAGTGCTACTGAGCATGTGCAGGAAGTGTACCTAAGAATGCTTCCTGGTTTGAATAGAGGCAGCCAAGGGAGGAGTTCAATGACCCTGAAGTCTCATGTTCTAACTCAAACAACTAAGGAATGCCTGCACCTATTTTCATGGGGTAAATTGCATCGTTGCCCATGCTGAGTGGACTCTAACACACATTAAAAATAACATTTTGTGTACTGGACATTTTTTTTTATTTAGAATTGCCTTCCACAGATCCAATGTACGATCATCTCAAACCCTTTAGTCGGACCGGGTGGCTCAAGGGGTAGCTCAACGGCATCGCCTCTGGCTCAGACACCGATAATAGAAACAATACAATAAAATGGGAATCTGACATAGTAAACGCATAAACTTGAGAGCTTTAACCCCTTAAGGACAATGGGCGGTCCCTAAACCCATTGAAAACAATGCATTTTGAGCCCGTACATGTACGGGCTTTGTCATTAAGGGGTTAAAAACCTCCATATTTATCAAATGTATGTAGAAAATAATATAATCCGGCTTCCACAGATTTGTTTTAAGGGTGTCTTGGAAAAATTAGATACATAACATGACATTTACTGTATAATGCAGTATAGCATTAGGTAGACCGTCCATTTGGCACAAAAGGCTTAAAAACACAGATTGTGGCAGCATATCGGCTGCACTTAGGCCACCAGGCTTTAAAGTGCCAGCCTCTTCACCAGTCCGTCCTAGTTTAGGGGTGACACGACTTAAGTGTTGTCAGCACAAGCTTCTCAGACAGCCTTGAGACAGGTGGTCCTAGTTCTTGTATTGGGTTATATTGGTGACCGTTGCACCATCAGTCTGGCCTCTTGGATGTTGAGGCCCAAAGTCTTCTGATGAGACGTTGTGGTTAATTGAAGTTCTTTTTCTGTTCTCAGCACATTACGTCATGTTGGACACATGTTGAAGAGAGTCGAAGGTCCGAGATTAGCCGTTGAACGTTGACAAGAAGATCTTAAACCACAGTGAAGAGTCCCACATAATGACCCAAGAACTAAATCCTACAAGACATTATTGTGTTTGTCTCTGCATTTTTGGGATGTACGGCATTTCAGCTTTGTTATCAACCTTTCAAATAAAAGTTTGCTTCTTTCGTGATGGTTTTATATAAAATAGAATCGATCGTAAAGAAATATAAAAAAAGAAGAAGAAAGTCCTGTGTTTTGTTGGCGGCAGGAAGAAAGACTCCGACCCAAATGGTTTTTCTTTGTTCTTGGTTGACTGCTCTTGAAAGCGTTAGAACGAAACGATGATCTTTACCCCCCTCTCTTCATCTTAAAAGGTGCAGTAACTTTATATTGTGAAGAGACAACAAAGGACCATACTTAGAAAAAAAGCCATTCTTAGACTGAGTTCTTTGAGACGTTTCCCCAACAATAAAAGAAAAAAGATTTTATTTTTATTTTTTTAGCTTCTGCGACCTATAGAGGGGCCCTACCGTTCACGTACCAATGACAACCCCACCGATCTTTAAAATATAAGATTATTCTGTTTATTTTTTTTTCCTTCCAGGAGCTGATTTTATGGAAGGTATGAGATGAAGCAGCTGATTTAGCGTGACAGGAGGTTAAGCATTGTTAAATAACCTTTAAAAAAAGAAAAAAACCCATAAACTAAGAATATATTTAGACTGTATCAGGACAGCTGTCTCTTGAAATAATATACATTGACCATGATGCCTGGGTCTGACTTATAACCTCCTTTAAGTGGAACTGCCACCTTTAATAAGACTAATAAATAGTAAAAACAAATAGGTAGAGCATGTGTTTTTTGTTTTGAAATCAGCATAATCGTTGAAATTGTAAAAGTAAGGGCTGGGATAAGTGGCTAAATGTGGCAAAATATTGTAAAGGCTGCCTGAGCCAATCAACAACCATCAGCAACTTCACAGCAGGGCAGAGATAACTAAATGGGGAAGAATAATCGTGCTTTAACCATAAAGAAAGGTTCCTATACATATAGTTTAGTTACTGTAAGTCTTATACACCATTACATTCACCACATTGACCTTGTTTAGTTTGCAGAACCGTAAAATGCAGGATTTAGGTAAAAGTGACAGATGTAAAAAAAACCCAAAAAACATTCACCCTTAAGTGGTTCAGTCACACGATCAAATCAAATTGAATGTGAATGATAATTCCGATATAATCCCTATAACCGATACAGATTAAAAAAAAACATTAAGGTTTGCAGCATAAAAATTGGGCCGAATAGGACTGATCTGCCGACATATTCTATTATTCTTATTATTCTAGTATTGTTATTGATACGGGATAAGTTAGCACCTTCTGGTGGCCATTGGAAAGCCGTTATATCAGTACTTGTGACGCTTGTTACTTTGTAGCCCCCCTGGGTCTGTAACGAAGATGCCGCATTGTGGTGGGTCGACACGTGGCGTTTGGTGTCGGACCGGGGCCGGTAAAATGACGCCGCTGTGTTCCTGGCAGAATGTTGATGCACAAATGGGATTCTGTTCTGAACTATAGCAGATGGTAGCTCTTTTCTTTCATTCCATGACACAGAGTTGATCCCAATTTCACGCTCAATAAAGCTCCCTTGGATAATGCAATGTCACGGGAACATCATTAACAAATTCACTTGTTCAAGTGCTTTTCCTCCGGCTTTCGGGCGCCGCTGGAGTAGAAAGCAAATCAAGCACAGCACAAGTTTTCCAAATTATTTGCATCGATCGCTTACTCATCGCTTGGCAAAACTCAAGTAGCTCTTATAAGAAAGGGCGTTAAGATCATCACAGATAAAGCACAGATTAAAAGCCTAACTCCCTTCTTTGGGGTAAATTCATGAGTTGAGTCCCCAAAACTCATAACTAACCTTTAATCTGTCTCGAGTGCAACTTGGCAATAAGTACTTGGTGAACTTGCTCCTCACCAAGCAACTTGGCTCAGGAGTTGACCTAAGTGTTCACCTTAACCCAAGGTCAGCTCCGTAGGATGCCGAGCCACGTGTTGAGCTTCCAGAGGAACATCACCTAGTTTGGCTTAGGACTAAAGCGCGTGTGACAGCAAATCCATGAGGTCATCATTAAAAGGTTCTAAAAACTGTAATGATAAAATTAGACCTAAGATCTCAGCTCTTCCTGGTTGTCTCATGGCTCAGTAACCGCTGACATAGATGTTCACCTTATCTAGATGTTAAGGAAGCCAACTTTAGAATCTGGAGCTTGGTTCAATTCCAACATTGTTCTCCATGGATGAGAGAGCAGATGGTAGAGGAAGAGCCTCCACTAGGGCACCTAAAAGGATTTTTGGGGATGCTGAGAAAAGGAGGTACCTTTGGGTAGCAGCGGCTGATTTTTAAGGCACTCTCGGTCCTTTATATTTGATGAACAGCTACTGAATTCAATCTTCTTGATTCTATCAACGAGATAAGTCCACATCGGTTTGTATCGAGACAACCATAAGAATATATCCGTGAGGTGGCGGAGCAGTATATTAATTATATCATTTATTATTTGATAATTCTATCGTCGGGTAGAATTCTATCATTACTATCATTATAATATGATAATTCTATCGTCGCATAGATGAATGCAACAAAGATAAATGAAAGTCTGTGAACTTGGTGACCAAAAAATTAACCTTGAATTTCAGACGAATTAAGAACTCGAATTGTTTTTCTTCTTGAGTTCTTTGAACAAATAGCAACCGAGCAGATGAGTGAAACGTTGAACTTCTTTAAACTTTCTTTCAACTCTCGTAGTACGCGTCAGGTGTCAGCTTGTAGCAAATCCAGCTCCCAGCCACCCGAATTATCCAGACACTCGTGGAAAATACCGATGGACACTAGTTTATTTTTCTCTAATAAAGACAGGCGACGTCAAGGTTAAAACTGCCTTGAAGCGGCCCAGTTGCCCGTTGTGCCGCGGCCGAGGCACGTGGCTAATTATGAATTCCGGCCGTGCGTGCAGCTGACTGTCCCTGGGCACTCTACAAAGGACGGCTCGGCATTTGCATGGATCTGTTTTCATTAAAGAATCCCAGAAGATATGTTGTACTCATGAATATTTCACAATTCTCATTTGCTGCCCCCATTCGCACGTAGCAAGCAATTCATCTTCTGGTATGCGTTTTTGAGAGTAAAGGATCTCATTGCAGGGTTTTAACCTCTTTGCTTGTAGATAAGATAAGATGTCCCACATAACTCTGCTGTGGAAGGTGAGTGTCAGTTCTTTTGGTTAATAAGGGATCTAGAAGACATGGGGCAATGGTAATTATTTTTTCACTCTCAATTTGCTGCACTCGAATGCCCTCGCAAACAACTTGAAAGTGAGACACCAGCAATGTTATGCAGTTTAATGTGTAGGATAGATGAGTTTGCTCTTTAAATCTTTGTGTGGTGGGAGAGGTTAACAAGACCCCTTGTGAGCATGCGCAGAAAGAGCTCCCAGTGACTGCTCTCCTGCCGCGGATTGGCTGCTTCAAGAAGCCCTTTTGAGCATCTGATCCATCTCTGATTTATCTTCCGCGCCAGCAGTCTTGCCCACAAACTCGCAAACTGGCTGACTGATCATCATGGCAGGGTTGGGTTCTCCTTCGTATTAGGAGTAAATAATATCAAGCGCGGTGAATTTACTAATACGTCTACATGCTGTTGGAATCGTTGATTCATTAAATAGCTTGAAAGCCCAGAGTCCTAATTATTATAAATCAATTCAGCTACACGAGTTCTCTGTTTCCCCAACGCATTTCGCGTCAATGCATTCTTAGTCTAGATTTCTAATCGCGTTACATAAAATAAAATTCGATACGTATACAATAAAACGGGCATGGCGATTAACGAGTGAGCGCAGTGCTCCGCTTACCACTTTTGGCAGGACGGCTGCTATGGCATCTTTGATGGCTTCCTGTAGACGTGGAATGTCTATGACGGAGCCCAGGGTCAGCAAAGCATCCTGGGAGAAATAAAAAAAAACACTAAATTAAAATTAAATCACACCTCATTTAAAAAAAAAAACTAGCTAAATACAGTGCTGGATACCGACATCATAAACACTTCTTCAGAACCACGAGAGCCAAAGATCTAAATCAGGATGAAAGAATTCCGAGACAGGCGAGGCAAGTGTGGGTTTGTTGTCTACTCGTGGGAGGTCGTTATATTAGGGGCAGAAATACTCTCTCCTACGAGTTTCTGGAGCAAGAATAACTTATCCTTGGGGTGTTTTATTACATTTTACAGTTTTGCCTATAAACCGAAATAGTAGAGTCCAAAAACATGAAGTTATACAGTAAGACGAGAGGAGAACACTTGGATTGGCTATACATTCCTGGTTCTAGAAACCGGATCGGAGATTGTCTGGGTTTTCTGTTCTAGAACAAGGTTCTAGATCATCAAGATCGGCAATAAACGCTACGTTTTAGACACAGGATCCCTGACCGCCTGGTCTAGTTCTGGGTTTTCCGCTCCAGACATGAGGTTACAGAACATCTGGATTGACTTTGCATTTAAGGTTCTGGACACAGGATTACAGAACGTCTAGCCTGGTTCTAGATCACAGGTTTTAGGGAAGGTTACCGAACATCGGATGTGACGGTGGGATTCCCACTCACGATCTCAGGCTACGGACTCCTGACGCAAGATTACTTTTGTTCTGGATCCCTGGTTCCAGATGTCAGATTATAGAACATCTGCCTTGGTTTTGATTGGCACGTCTACCCTGGATTGATAATTTCAGACTGATTTCGGCGAGGTTACGGATGCATGCAAATTCTGTGGCCGCAGGTAACTTCATGTATATTGCAAACATCTAATTTTGCCATCTGTTTCACAGTTGGCTAAATAATGCCTGTCCTTATGTGACTGTCATTAACCCTTCGATGTAAACCATTACTTACTGACATCCCGTCAAACAGATGATTTCTAGCCAATGCCATTGATTCATGAATGTAAAAAATGGTCAGTGTTCCTCGGTTGCTCCGTATTTTGCTAATTTTTTAGCCAATTTCTTTTTTTTTATTTCAAAAACTTAACTCGGAAGACCTTGGTGACATTTTACTTAAAAAAAAAAACAAAACAAAAAAAACAACTAAACAAATGGATTTCTGGAGATCTCATCCAATAAATCTCTTTCTTATACCTCCCAGACGCAATACAAAAGTCAATAAAATCCTTCGACGGGCGTTACGGCTTTGCCATAGAAGCTTGGAAACACCTTTCCGTGTTGTTTTTATGCCTTTAGGCCTTCAGAGGAACGAAGCCAACAACCTTTAGAAGAGCCATCATTTTATTAACAACGTAGAGTGCAATTGATATTTAGTCTAAGTGGAACATCACCTAAATGGCTTTTAAAAAAAATGGCCATTGGGGAAAGGCCAAGATAAAATGGAAATCCATTCCGTGTGATAGAGGACTTGTCTCTGGTTCCATGACGTTCCGTACCTCTCTGTTTTCTGACCTTTCACGTCTCCTCCCGTCTGGCCGGATGACTGATGTATCGCGCGTGATTTGAAATGTCAATGAACGAAGATATGGTTCCGTGGTAGAACAAGGGCCACGCACAGGCTGATAGGGGGCATGACGTACTCCAGGTGGCATCTCATGAGGAACCAGCGCGTGCGCAGAAAAATGGCACTGAAGGCCACCTATCTTCTAGATGCCAGAAGGGAGGTCTCCAGACTTATGACTTATCCTTGGTCAAAAACCAAATTTAGTTTTAAATAGAAACACCAAAACTAAACACCATCAAACTAAAACTAATTTGACAAACGCAGTCCATGGAGTAGGACTATTCTCCTCTGCACACACCTACGGACTTACGGTCACCTACAAGCTACAAGATCAGATCCACCAGCCTCTCCAGTGCGATGAGCAAAGTCAACCTTCCGCTGCCTAACTTTCTATGAGTATTTCTTAGCCATTCTATACTTTACACATTTAATGAGACGCATGTCTCCGAGGCTGCCAATCCACGATATGCAATTGGAACTCATTTCAGGACCATGGACAGCTGTGTTCCTCTCTTAACCAGCTGAACTGGAGAACGTACAGGTTCTTTTCTTGAACACATAGGGATCTATTTACTCAAGGAAGAGTTGTGGGTTCAGCTTCTCACCACAATATTGATCCTCAATGTCCACAAAAACGTAGCAGCTCAGTAGGATGGTGCCCAAAAATTGAGGCCGTCCTACTTAAAGTGGGACACTGGCGGGGTATGGTACAACTTCAAAGCCAGTTGGCTTCTGTTTTGTCCAGATGTTGGCTGAGGGTTGTTTGAGTAGTAAATACTGTATTTATTTCATTATTTCAGGAGCTCAGAGAGTGGACATCGAGAGGATCCTCAACATGCTTACTGTACGGGATGGGAGAAGTGGCTTCATTGATGGACATCGGTGGCACCAAGCAAAATGCATGAAATAATAATAATACAGATATCTGATGGCCGACGCTCGGACTATTCAGGTGCAGCATAAAAAGAAACAGACGTGGAGAAGGACAGAAAAGGCGATGAAGATGTAAGCCGATGAAGAATCAGGTTGAGGAGGACAGATAAGGAGAAGACAAGGAGACTCTGCTTGATAAGGATTAAGTGCACAGAGGAGACAGGTGAATGTGTGACACCCAGGAGCATGCGCGCATTCTCTTTCACAGATAATGTAGTCCTTTAGGTAATGAAGTATTGATTCTCTTGTTGGTGTACGAATGGTCCACTCATGATCAATGTTCCATGAGCTTTATACAGCCGAGGGTTCTGCAGCCGCAGCACTGATCCCCTGTGTAGTCACTCCGTTTACCTGCAGCCCACATACAGTGACTATTTTTAAGACGTTGGTGGGGGATGACGTAGGAGAAGGATAAATGCCATCTTCAAGGGTCTAGAGAATTTTATTGCCGGAAAAAAGTTTCATTTTTGCTCAAATTAGCAATGCTCAGTGGGAGGCAATCTAAAAAAAAAGTGGATTCCGGAAAGTAATTCTTGCCCGGCACAGACATTTCATCGCTGTCTTAGTCATATATATATATATCTTCACGTGTGAGCCTGATATCGACACGTGTGAGCCTGATATCGACACGTGTGAGCCTGATATCGACACGTGTGAGCCTGATATGCGCTTATTTGCCGATCTACGGCACTTTCAGCATCTCTTCTCGTTCACTTTGTGTTTCTGTAAGGTGACGGCGTTCTGCGCATGGTTCTGCTTGTCCTATTTAGCAGACAGACGGTATATCTAAATGCATTGCTGCCTGCGCGGTCACCCAGGGGAGAGGCGCCAGCGTGTTTTATCTAAACAGCACGTCTCCTGGTAATATTAAACCAGGCTGCTCGGCTGGTGCTCTGCGCTACTTCTCACAACATAAATACCGCGCACGTCTCTGAACTCCTAATGACTATCCAAGCACATAATGTATTCTTTTTCAATGAATCTCCAGCTATGTCCTTATTCCTGCTCTCATAAGATAATCAACAGGGAACTTATTCAACAGAGGAGAAATAGTACAACTTTGGGGTCTATTCATTAAAATGTTGAGTGGTCGGTTAAATGGCCAGACTTGCCCTCACGTGCTTGTACATACATTAATAGCTGAATGACACCTCGCATTTCCTCGCCATCGACTTGCAAAACTGAGTGTTTAACAATCAAAACTATTTTTTATAAACCAACAAAACTGGGGTCCCCTGAAGGGGTGGCTGATCACCACCAACCCTTTTTCCCCCACCTGTGCGATGGGGTATTAAAGAATACCTTGGAGGGTAACCTTGTTACACCAGGCATAGGATGTGAGGCATGGAGGCTCAGTGCCTTCTATAATGGAACTTATAGACAACCCCCATTGTGTGTTTGGGTGAGGAAGCACAATTAATCCATAAACAGAAAAGATATACATTTCCGCCACCATGTACGTCAAAAGATGTGTTGGCTTAATTTTAAAGTGATCACATGATGTTATTTTATTAGATAAAGGACATGGTGATCTCCGGGAGATTTTTAAGTGGTCAGTGCTCTGATAGGAAGCCTCCAGCACTCCAGATATTGACCCATGATCAGGACAGAGGATCGTGGGAGTCGTACTTCATGGACAGTGGAAGAACACAGACCAACACAAATGGCTCATGTCCCTTTAATACCAAGTTAAACTCAATATATATCCTATTATCAGAGCTGTAGATTATACTCAATGTAAGATGTACTTTGCGCACGGACAACATTCGGTCCAATGAACCATTCCTTCTATGGATGCTTGAACTTAAGTGGAGCCGAAATCTAGAGTAAGCCTCCAAGGGAAGATTCAACAATTCCCGCGGTATGTAGATCATTACCCTAAAAAAAAAGTATCTTAGGTAGAGTTGAATGTGGCCGGAACCAACACGCTTCCTGCGTCACAGATACCGATTGGACGTTCCATAAACAGTCTTGGCAATCTTAATTAGGATACTGTAGAGAAGTAACAAAGTTCCTGGGTTTTAATCACCTACAGCCACTGTGTGACTAATGAACACCTACGAGAAGGACCTTCTTAGGCTTCGCCATAAAGCAATTGTCAGAGTGACGATTGGGAGCAGAAGTGGGCAGCAAGGACCGCGTTAGGACAGCATCCTTATATCCTGATAATATTAGTTTAAAATTGTATTAGACTTTTAAGAAACAAGATAAAAGTTGCTTTTAAGACGGACACGATTTCCAAAATCTGCATGACAAGTTGTTTGTGACTCGTTGAGTAACTGGGTCAGTCTGTCCCTGATATTGATCTCCACGGATGATGCTAATGCCACGAGGTCCTCGGTGGGATGACGGACGATCTCGGCTCTGTTTGTTATTCCAACAGAGCTGTATCTCCAGCTGCTTAAAACCACTGGAGACACATGCACTGTAGAATACACCCAGGCCACGGGCTCCTCGCGAGGATCTTCCGGCGGGGGGAGGAAAGGGCAGGTTGGATCTAATGTCTACACACAAACACTCAGCCCATACTCCATCTCAGAAGAAGACTTCAACAGGTATACCACCGGCGGGGGTGCTGGGAGTGAGGGCAAAGCAGATAATCCTGCAGGGGATGAGAGCCATGTTTTTGCCCCGTGGGCTTTACCCCGGTCTCAGGGCACTGGGCTTGGACTACTAAGGTGCGGCAACAGAGGATAAGACGCCATAAATCTAGAAGCAGCCTACTGAAGGGGCAGGGAACTACCGGGGACTCGAGGATTTATACCAGGCTTGAACCAGCCATTGGGCACACCGGGCACACCGGGCACAATGAGCCGCTGGCTGGTAGCTCCACCCACTCATCCCGCCATCTGCCAGACGTCTGTCGTCAGGCAGCCGCTGGCTTTAAAGCGCCAGCCCTCCCCCAATTTATATCAGGACTGGCATGCAGATATTAGGGGCTTACATCCGGTTCCGTTCAGCACGCCTCCCAGTTTATCACCCATAAATCGCTAATTACACATATTACTCCGAAAAAGATTATCAAGGAAACGGTTAATCTCTCTCTCTCTCTTTTTTTTTTTTTTTGCATTAAATATACTTATTTTTTTTCACGCTCATTCAGACCGAGCGGATTTAATGAACGCGCCATTGTTAGTTTAATTAGGAAAAAAAAAAAACTGCAGGAAATGACTACGTCTTAAACATGTCCAAAAAGGATTACAGTCGGCGTATAATAAGGAGGATAATCTAGAACGTACGCTTGTTTCTCCGGAAAAAAAACCCCCCAAAACATTATATTTTTGTGATATTCGGCGTGGCTTCCTCGCTAATTGACACCCCCCGCGGCGTCATCTGGTGGTAACGGGGACCGATTGATGGCAGCGGGAGGTGAGGCTCTGGAGTTCTAACATTTTAATTAAACTCGCTTCCAACGAGCCCCTTGACAGGCAAATGATTCCATCCTTAAAGGGGAAGCATTACACGCGGAGACATAAATAATAATCGCCGGGAACCCGGCGCCCGGGAATCCAGCCGGTAAATGAATTGGTTCTCCCAAATCTAATTAAATGAACTGATTCTAAGAATAGACAGAAAGGACAAATTGATGAATGGGGGGGGGGGGGCGATCGTACGAGGATTTCATAAGTTGATGGAACGTTTTGATTCTCGCTCTATAGATACTTCTTTTTGCTGAGAGGGTGGTAGATAAATGGAGCTGCCTCCCATCAGAAGTGGTAGAGGCTACTACAGCGAGGTTTGAATAGAATCATTGAACCTGCCGGCAGATCGGCCCCATTCGGCCCCCGTCTAGTCGCCCGTTTCTCCTGCTGCAAAGAGAAAAACCTTAATCGGTCGTTGGTCTCGTCTTAGATTCAGGAGCCGTATGTCTATCCCATGCATGTTTAATAGCCTCACTGTATTAATCTCTACCACTTCTGCTGGGAGACTGTTCCACTTATGTACTGCTCATCTCCATATACCGTAAATCCAGTTTAATACATGTGTACATTGGGCTCTATTTTCCCTGTCTTCACTTCCATGACGAATACCAATAATTGCATTTGAACGATTCCATGGTACGCGAGCCAATTATATCTATAAAAATCCATCTTCGGGGATGTTAAAAGCCGATACAACATAAAGAGAGAGACAAAAAGAAATAAATAAAGCTGCGCCCCACCGTTTAATGTGAAGATTCTAGAACGGAGCCATCGTATCGGCCGCTTAACCTTAACCTAGATTTTTCCTGACCTTGGAAGAAAGTCATTTTCAGGATTCCGTCCTGTTCCACGCCGCGTATCGAACGATGTCTTTCGCCCCTAAATACCCCGTTTGTTATCAGGCTGAAAACTTTTTATCTATTCTTCAGGCTGTCTTGGCGGCCCCCGAGACGCCGTTTGCGGAATTAACTCCCGGATTCCGCTCAGAGGTGTCTCCTATTTGTCAAGATGATGGGCAATTTATTGTGAAAAGATTCTTATCGATCGCTTCCCGGAGCCAGAAGAGGAACGTGAAGGAGCCCGTTAGCCAAGACCCCTGGAGCAGAGGCAGGCGAGCGAACGGCTGATATCCCAGCTCCGTTCTATTCACTAACCAGAATGTATCCAAAGGTGAATCAAACACCCGGGGCATCAGAACTACGCATAGAGTGCAGATAATAGCGATCAGACCATCGCGGATCCTCCATGGAAACCATAAGAGATCATTAATCAAAGTCCCTGAACTGCTGAACGAAAGGGATGAAGAACATGGCTTTATTAATATTTATTATTAATATTATCAATATATTCCTTTATTAAATTAGTGGTCGGGGAGTTATGGTTTCAACTCCTTCGTTCCACTATACACTATGCCGGCTTCTCCAGCAAGAAGGGCTGAGCTGGCCCTGTATCATGTATAATTCATTGTGTCCATGGAAGCTTCCTGCAGCAGATGGGGATGGACCTTCATGATGAATAGTAAAGTGAAGGAGCTCAAACACAACCGCAGACGTAAATTTTGGCCGCTCTTTGATGAGCCACGACTGGTGTCTCTGTTCCGGTGGAACTCGATATCTGTGGTTCTAGACTGCAAGCCTTCAACGCACAATGGAATGGAGGTTCAGGTAATGTTGGGAAGGCGAGTCAAACGTTCTAAAGACAATCAGGATGGGGCATCGAGGTATATATTAAAAGCTCTTAGCATTAGGTCCAGAGAGATATACCGACAGCCATCCATGTGTGAAGCGGGAGAGACACAGAAAGCCCAGACTGTTATCGGTGGGAGTGGAAATTCTCTCTACCAGCATTAGAAATCCAAACCTCCGAGGAACTGAAAGCTGGCGCACGTCATACGAAGTGGGAAGGAAATAAGGGATCACGACGAGGACCCCCGGGCATTCCTTGTCCAGGCCACCAAGGAGTGTTTGATCTGAAGCCCATGGACACCACCATCTACTGAGCTATAAGATATGAGGCAGGCACAGGCTACCCATCCGGCACACTGTGTAAATGCCCCGAGGGTCACCGACCATTGGCGCTCCATGAGCACCCAATGGACGGTGAAAGAGGTGCAGCAGCTGCTTAGAGGTTTTCCCTATTATCTATTGCATTGACGTCTAGAGTGGACAGATCACGTCGGGCACAGAAAGACCCTCGAATATAATGCCAGTAGAATACCCTGAACAGGCCTATCCCACCACTGTATGGCTTATAAGCCACAAACCCACATCCTTAATCATTTGTTTATCTTTTACAATAATTTTTTTAAAAAATGACTTTAATTTGCGGTGTTCCATCCAACCCGGCCTGACAAATTCCAGCCGATCAACGGGGCGGAAAATACCGTCTTATCCCTCGCCGGTTACACCTGCTCCACGCTAGGTCCTGACAGCTGCCGCCGTCTCGGTGCCAATCACCGCGACAGCTTGGCTTCCAGGAGAAATGTCCGACTCAGGGGAGAGGAAAGGGGGGCTTTTCAGACCCTCGCTTCACCACTCAAAACCGAGTCTCACTCGTAACAATGTATCCAGCACCCGATATAAAATAAAAGTACATGAAACACAGGAAAAGGGTTTATTTCATATTATCTGCTTTATCTGCTGACATGTAAGCCGCCATTGCCATGATATTTAGGTAACATTCCCTTTTCTTTCTCCTCCCTGAGCCAGGCCACTGGCCAACTGAAACACCAGGGAAATGCGCAGTCGGACGCTGGCCAAAAGCACCCGTTACTCGCCCCATGTCCGTTCTGTATCGTTTAGATTACCTGCCGTTTGCAACAATGCACGGTACTCAGCTCTTCTGTATGGAAACAATGCGATGACAAGCTGCGTTACTCACTTAGTTACCCAAGTCTGTCCTATTATAGAGTGGGATGGTCCCTTTGGGAGATTAGGACCGAGACATTCCATTGTAAAGCACAAGGTAGTATGATAAGACTTAGATGTCCTACTCTTGTATATATTTATGTTGAATAAACGTATTCCTGCTTTTTTCTGCAGTTTTTTTTTGTTGAAAGCCTCTGACTCGTTCCCTCCGCACCGCTCTGCTCGGGCTGCCTGCCAATTACACAAAAGAGGCGTTCGCTTGAGGGTCCCGCGCTGGGTACTGGGGGTGATTGTAGGGCGTCAGGCGGCAGAATGACAGCACTCGGTTTCTAAGCAGCTCTTGTATCTCAATAAACCTTTGAGTGCGGTTTGTAAGCGGCAGGGAGCACCGACGAGAAAAATTAAAAAAGGCATTTTTTTATGAGGCACCCCTAGGTGAATCTGCCCCCCAATATCTGTTTTTATAGAATGTAATCTGTTATATTGGCTCCATTAGCAGGCTTGGCAGAAAGGGTTAATAGCAGCCCGTTCCTGGCATTCATTGGCAGAGACGGCGGAACAGATGGTCGCATTTATCGGCAGACGTGCCGTCCGGTAACTCTGCAACCTGTGAGCCCCGGAGTGCGCTTGGCTAATCTCCTATCTGATTCTCTTCGTCCGGAGCGGGGACCATGCGCTGGACACGGACCCTGCTTTGCATTCTAAGCCGTTTACTTACGCTCCATTAACACCTCGGCCAAAGCCTGCGACCACGGCCCCCCCAAGGCGTTCTTTAACAGCCTCCTCCATTAAGGTTCTGTCTTCATTAACGCACCTCTGATCTACAATAGATGCTGCGGTCTCTAAACGTAATGCCACGCAGATGGCAGACCCTGCGGAATGAATGAGGTGGGCACTCTGAACACTTCTAGAATATATCTATGATACATATATATATGCGCCACGTGCAAAGGCATCTTAACTTCCTGTTTTTATTCCTCCCCATTAGGTTGTACATCTTCACATATTTGATATGATCTCTAGTTTCTATTTTGTGGTTCTGACCCCAATCTACTAGACAAACACCCCAACTCCTTATCACACTGCCTGTGAGGAACAATAGAATGGCTCAGTCTTAATCACCCACCACTGACTAATAAATGTCTATGGAGTAACGGACTTCATTATTATTGCCATAAAGCATCAGCTCAGTGTGGTGATTGAGCCGGGAAAGTCACCCAAAAAATCACATGACTGACAGCGACGGCCGCTCCAGGTCTGCAGATAAAGGGAGTTTATTGGAACAAAACGAGATAAAAGCTGTCACAGCGGTGGGGGTTATATTACTGTATACAGCGCTGGGGGTTATATTACTGTATACAGCGCTGGGGGTTATATTACTGTATACAGCGCTGGTGGTTATATTACTGTATACAGCGGAGGGGGTTTATATTACTGTATACAGCGCTGGGGGTTATATTACTGTATACAGCGCTGGGGGTTATATTACTGTATACAGTGTTGGGGGTTATATTACTGTATACAGTGCTGGGGGGTTATATTACTGTATATAGCACTGGGGGGGTTATATTACTGTATAGACGGCGCTGTATTGTTGCCTCCTCCTGCATTTCTTTCACATTTATATATTTCGTATTTATTTTATCATTTTTGTCAATAGTTTTCCCCTGATGCCTGAGTTGGCAGGAGGGCTGCAGTTTCGTCTCTCTGACTCCACTTTAAATTATAAAAAACCAACCCCAGTGAGCTTCTGTGCCAAGAATAGCGACTGAACTACACATTATGCAGGGCTGGCTATCCAGGACGGGGATTTCTAAAGCATTGTGAATTCAGACAGTTGAAACCTAGAATCGGCCCCCGCCGGCCCGTCTAGTCTGCCTGCTTCTCCTGCTGTAAAGACTCAACCCTTAATCAGTCTTAGATTCAGGAGCCGTATGCCTATCTCATGCATGTTTAATTACCCTCTACCACCTCTGCTGGGAGGCCATTCCACATCCACCTTCTCCATAAAGTCAAACCTAAACCCCAAGTTTCCTGCTTCATTCACTAAGCTCTTAAAATGACAATAAAGCCGTACCGTGTCCTGCGTGACATCGCCCGCCGTCCTGCTCCCCGGTCGCGTGAGTGAAAGACTGCTGTGCTCTTTATAGCAAAAATGGGGAAGTCGCAGTCTGAAGGCTTCTGCCCAACTCCCACCGAGCGAGAGAAAGTCAAGCGTCTGCGCTCAGCAGCTGCCCCGGGCTTCTTGTAAATGCCCCAGTTGGGGGCAGACGGATGGCTCTATTAGAAGCTCCCACCCCGGGGCATCCGCCAGGGGCCACATCTGGAACTTTGTGTAAAATTCCGTCGGTAGAACTTTGATGATTACCGATACTTTCGGCACGTGTCCAGAAAATCCCTCACATACATACGCATAGCTGCCAACAGTCCCGAGCTCTATCTCACACCCAGGCTTGTGCTCCACCGTCTCGGGGGATGATGATCCCCGACAGATGACGGAGACGAAGCAGACCCGCGGCTCGCTGTGGGTAGAACGGCCTGTGATGTCACTTCACCTCATCACGCGGGTAGAACGTGACGTCGATGCCCTCAGACCCGGCTGGGTTACGTCCGGCCGTCCGATCCGGGGAGAGGACATCACCGAAAGCGCCGCCGCTTGGGGGAAAGATCGCGCCTGGTTATGGGAAAGAAGATAGAAGGGAGAAGATGAACGAGAGAAGAGAGCGTGAGAGAGTGAGCGAGAGCGTGAGTGAGAGCGTGAGTGAGAGCGTGAGAGTGAGTGAGAGTGTGAGTGAGAGTTAAAGGGCCTGCAAATTTCGGATGGAAATTGGGCACTTTTTGCTTTGTTTACGTTCACTTCATGGGGGGTCTAGCCTCGTTTTGAATGCACGAGTCTAATCTCGTAGGTTTTAGGGACTCTCGGAAGAGGATGAACGCTCTGATCTCTGAGGTTAGATAAGAGACTCAATCAGAGGGAATCCGGAACGTTCTGCGAGTTCCACGCTTTCCACACATTGTATCCGCTCCCCCCCCCCCCCGATGCCGGCCCGCAGAGATCCTTCTCCTCACCGACCCATTTCTGAAATACGAGGGCCGCACTCAACGACGTGTTTTGGTGACCCAGCCGATGGCCTTGATGTACCTAGATCGGTCTAATCTAGAACCTCAAATAAAGGGGAACACCCACCAGAAAATATGTATTCCTCGTAACAGATAAACGGATATTTTGCTGTTTTTTTTAATTTTCTGCCCCATAAAATAATGTTTTCAGGCAGCTGCATATCAGCCATTTCTCGCTCTGTTAACATACTGCCTGTGGGGAAGAATAGAATGGCTCGGTCTTAATCACCCAGCTGGACTCTCTGACTAATGAAAGTCTATGGAGGAACGGACTTCATTAGCATTGCCGTAAAGCATCAGCTGAGTGCAGAGCCAGAGCCTTTAAGAATGTCTTGTGTTAAAAATATCACGTTATAGTTTCATTTACCAAAATAATATAAATTACACGTTTTAAGAGGATTTACAACCTCAATATCTCCCCCCCCACCCCCGATGTAAGTGTGAGGCCCATGGAATCTTCAGACCCTGCATCCAGTCTGCGTTACACCTCTATACACATTCTCAGTCCTCCCCGATCCTCGCCGTGGGTGAAGACATTGCCCGGTACCCGGTTATGTGATGTATTATTGCTTGGTATGTTGTGTTGGCGTGATGTACAGCGCTACTGCATGTGACAGCGCTATATCAATCAACATTAACGAAAACAACAAGAATACCAACCCAGCCTGGTCAGCAATTTTCTGCACATAAAGCTTTTTTATATATTTTTTTGCCCAGTTTCTTCCACAGTACCCAGACCCCCTGCCCCCCCTGTACCCAGACCCCTGCCCCCTGACACCAGACCCCTGCCCCATCCATCTACCCAGACCCCCTGCCCATCCTGTACCCAGACCCCCTGCCCCCCCTGTACCCAGTACCCAGACCCCCTGCCCCCCTGTACCCAGACCTCCTGCCCATCCTGTACCCAGACCCCCTGTTAGCCTACCCAGACCCCTGCCCCATCCTGTACCCAGACCCCCTGCCCCCCTGTACCCAGACCCCTCCACATCCTGTACCAGACCCCTGCCCCATCCTGTACCCAGACCCCCTGCCCCAATCCTGTACTCAGACCCCCTGCCCCCCTGTACCCAGACCCTGCCCCCCTGTACCAAGACCCCCTACTCCATCCTGTACCCAGACCCCCTGCCCCCCCTGCTACCCAGACCCCCTGCCCCATCCTGTACCCAGACCCCTGGCCCATCCTGTACTCAGACCCCTTCCTTGCCCCCCTGTACCCAGACCCCCTGCCCCATCCAGTACCAGAGCCCTCTTTCCCCGTCAGTCTATTTGCCCCTCTCCCTTCGTCCCCCCAGCCCCCGTGTCTCCGCAGTGCTCGCCCCCGTGTCCCGTGCCCGCGCACTGCTCGGTTTTCCCGGTGCCGCCTCCTCTCCCAGTCCCCGGAGCTGCTGCTTGCGCCCCTGCTGCCCGCGGTGAGATCTGCCCCGAGCCGGGTATCTGCTCATCACCCCGCGGGTCACCCCACCCAGATCTGCCGCATTCACCCCTCGGCACCCCCTCTCTGCCTGCGGGCTCCTTTTACCGGCCCCGGTTGTACGCTGCCCCCGCAGCCCCTCCTCGGACCCCCCTCCCAGGGTCCGGAGATGGGGCCCCCGGCGGGCCCCGGGCTGCTCCTGCTCTTCCTCGGCTGCCTGCGGATCGGCTCTTCCAAGTATGTGCGGGGCAACCTGAGCACCAAGGAGGTGAGTGAGTGAGTGTGTGTGTGTGCATGAGTGTGAGTGTGTGTGAGTGTGCATGAATGTGAGTGTGTGCATGAGTGAGTGTGAGTGTGCATGAATGTGAGTGAGTGTGAGTGTGCCATGAATGTGAGTGAGTGTGAGTGTGTGCATGAGTGTGAGTGTGTGTGAGTGTGCATGAATGTGAGTGTGTGCATGAGTGAGTGTGAGTGCATGAATGTGAGTGAGTGTGAGTGTGTGTAGGGGGGTGAAGGGTGGATGGGGTGCCTGTGTAGGGCTGAGAGCTGAATGTACTGTATACAGGGGGCAGATAGCTGTATATATATATAGAGGGGGGGGTACATTGTGTATTATAATATAATATATTAATCATATTTCTGGCCCCCGTGGCCCCCGTGCAGGATGAGCCCCACTGCACATTTGTCAGTCTGGCTGCATCCGTATTAACCCCGCGTTTACTGGCCGTATTGCGCTCTCTGTGTATAATAAAGGGGCAGATGACGGCCGCTGGCACCGGGCTGTCGCTGTGTGATGGGGTAAGGCTGGCAGCGGCCCAACGGCCAACGCTCACCCGGCCCCACCTGTCCTATGCGTGTCTAATACCCTGACTGTATTACCCTCTTCCACCTCTGCAGGGAGGCTGCTCCACTGATCTACCACCTTCCCAGGTGATTCAGGCTAGTGATTTCCAATCAGTCCGTGGCCATAACTAGACTCCCCCCCCGGCTACCTGGATGCTTTTTTTTATGGGCCCCCAAACACCCCCCGTGTTGCCGCTGGGTACAAACTGCTTCCTGCACATTGATTGGTTGTGCTGATGAGTTATGGGCCCCTTTTTGCCCCATGATGGGTTTCATTCGCGGCCGATACGGGGCCCTTTCCTGCCGGGGCCTCCATACTGTATCAATCGGCTACCCCCCCCCGGCCCTTTCATCACCTGATGGTTAAGTGACTGTGAGACAGTCGTCCACACGTGGTTAAGCAGCGCATGTTTGTGTCTCGTCTTAGATTCAGGAGCCGTATGTCTATACCGCGCGTGTTTAATACCCTCACTGTATTACCCTCTACCACCTCTGCTGGGAGGCTGTTCCACTTATCCATCACTCTTTCAAAAAATCAACCAGAATACCCTTTTTGCTTGAAGAACGTGATTCAGAACGGACTTAACTAATGCTTTATATACAGAGAATGGAATCGGAATGTCAGGGTGCTGAAACATCCCAGAATAGACTGTAAGCTCCCGCGGCGAGCCCTCTATACCTAATGTATCGGCTTAGTCCGTCGGTCCTAGTTTTGAATGCATGGACTGTAAGAAGTGCTGCGGGAATTGTATATATAAAGTGTAATCGCATAAAAACAGCACCAAAACATTTAAGAAGCTTTTTCCGTTCCTACGGCAACCACCTATCGGCGCCTTCTTTTTTGTGTCACGTGACAATTAATAGTTCCCGGTATAAACATGAGTAAGGCAAACCTATTATTTACCAGAGTGTCTGTGTCGGGTTTATGCGATTAACCCTTCAGAGGAAAGAAGAAAACGTCTTCAATGATAAGATCTAGAGTCTGTTCGACCAGCGATGGGAAGGAAGGGGTTAAAGAGCCTCTTTCTGGCGTGTAACCGAGACATGGCCAGTTGATCCTCGGTCTGAATTATTTACTATTTACGGCTGCAGAGTCCCCGGCCCCCGGGGCCGGACGTTGTGACGCTCGCTGCCCGGTTCAGGATTTCACGGATGACACTGATATAGTGATACCGAGTACTTGCCCTCTATGGCGTGATTGTGACATCATCCCCGGGGTATTAAAACTGAGCTCATGGGCGTTGAGCTGGGGCAGATACCATTCAAGTGTTAAAGGGCATCACAGAGATCTTTTGCATAGCTACCAACAGTCCAGGTTTTTCTGAGACAGTCCCAATTATGACTTTTGTCAGGTAGAGATGACCTCACCTGTGTCGAGGCAGCTGGCCTACTTTGTGCTTTTTCCATCCATTTCTTTACCCTCCACGCGGGAACTGGTGGCACCAGAGAAAGCGTGAGGGAAACCTAGGCAACAGCTGTACTGGGCAAAGTGGCCCTAGGGGCCATCAGTGGCCCCTATTGCTTAGGGAGTGTTGCCATTTAATACAGGCAACGGAAAAGGAGAAAAGCATTCCTTACCCTATCCAAAATACCATTGGTGGTGACATCATGCATTGCGTGTCACCGTCTGAGCATAGTCTGTAGAGGCCGTATGATGTCATTCTCAGGCCCTAGTGGCCCCTTCCACTCCCGAAGGACTGATTTATCATGAAACGTAGTTTGCTTCACTAAAGGGAAAGGTCCCCATTAGGCGTCCCCCGGCCCCTTTGCCATCGCCAGCCCGCCCCGGAGCAGGCATATATGCCCTCATTATACCCAGAACTGTCCAATCAGCGGTTTGGAGGCGCCTCGCCAACGGAATCCGATCTACAGGCCGCACTTTTTGGTGGAAAAGAACTTTTTTAGAATGGTGGCATCTTTTTCCACCGGTTAGCGCTTTGACTTGCGTCTTTGTGATCCTCCTCGTCTGCCGCGCCCCTCTTCCGGGTGGATTCCGTCTTTGTGTCTTTCACCTCGGTTGACCTTGTGAAACTAGAAACTGTATCACGATCGGAGTCTTTCCGCCCCACTTGGTCTAGTTGAGCTTCTCTTTGTTTCCCCATAAAAGACGTTGGAAGAACATTCTAGAATAAAGAACCCAGGCGAAATCCTTTTCTGACTTCTATGGAACGTCTGCATCCGGCCCTGACCCTAGATGGAGGTCTACGTGGGCCTGGGCTCTAGCTGTGGAGTTTGGGGGAGCTCCTCGGGTTCTTGAGGTTCCCTACAGCTACACGCCAAGAATATGACGCGTTCTATCAGCCGTGTTCTGTCTTGGTCAAGCCGCCGGGTGGCCTAGGGTTCTAGAGCTTTGGGAGCTAGTTTATCTCTAAAGTTCCAAGATATTTCATGATGATGTCATCATAGCTCTCTTTGGATGACAAAATAATAGGGCCATCATCTCCTAAAACCCTAACCGACCAATGAGATGCATTCTACCACACTAGACGTAAGATAGAAACGCAGACTCGTTGGTCCGGGTCTGGCAGATGGAACATTCCGCGTGGAGTATAGTTAATTATTTATTGGGTGGTAGACTTGTTGATGATCACCATTTAATTAGGGCCAAACCATCTGCTCGGGGCGGGGTCTGTAATAGGATCTAGCGATAACCCTAGGAATCTATACGTTTGCGGGGCGATCGCTCTAAGTTATCTTCTGATGTCTCCATGTGGGGGTCCCTTTAATCCTTGAGGTTTTCTGAACGGGCTGGAAGAACATACTCACCGAAGGTCTCGTGTCCCACAGCTAACCCCCGGGGAAATGTCCTAAGGGTCAAGAATCGAGGCGAGGAGATTAGATTTTATATGTAAGTGTAACAGATTCTTAGGTAGAAGAAGAATACTTTGTGTCAAGGTTGGAAGGAACGTTCTCCAGCATTCTGGAATCTCTCCATGAAGGTCCATACCTTCGTCCAGACCCTCGGAGGGGTTTATTAAGCTGGTAGGATTCATTGCTGGCGGCCGTGACGGTCTAGATCCTTCGAGGGGCAAGTTTTTAGGGGTAATTGTCAGGTAGCCGGTGTCTCCATCACTCAACTCGCGCCGCGGCCATCCCTGAGAACATTCCAAGACTACCCCCCCTGCAGCGCGCCCTCTTCTGCTCCTTATAGGTGCCAGGAAGGGGGTGGGGCTATCCACACATTTATGGGTGGGGCTTGCCAAGCCCACCACCCCTCAAGAATTTAAAGGACCCCTTTTCGTTTAGTTTGACACAACTGCCCCGACAATGGTCTATAAGTTAATTTAAATACCCTTCTCACCCCAGTATTTCTTTTCTGCCCCCCCCGGGGTAATACTTTCTTTCTCCCCATTCTGCCCTTTTGCCCCAATAGTGTGCATTGCGTTGTTTACTCCCTCTGGCATGCAGTGGGTTAACTAACACTCCTCACGTGCATTTTTCTTTCTTTCTTTCTCTTCTTTTTGGGTTTCTTCCCAGTCTTGTTACCATGGCAATCACTGAGCTGGGACTTGTTTCCTAGCAACTGTGATTTAGTAAGGGGCTTCCAAACACAGACCCCCTCCCCTTCCCATTTTCCCCATACACACTGATTCTCACTTCTCGGGGGGGGGGGGGGGTGGAGTAAAAGTGTGCCAAGGGGTGGGATGGCATTTTTGAGAGAGGGTATAGAAAGAACTGGAACGCGTCCTCCAGGTGGGGGGGCAAGCATATACAAAACCCCATTTCTCTATTTAACCCATGAAATAAAACATAAAATATTTTTTTTCCGCTACGCAGCCTCACAGGTACTTTCTTTACAACGGCAGCCTGGCTCTGGGGTCCACCCTGCCACCGGCAGCCGTCGGACTGAGCATGATAGGAATCGGGGAAGCTGGTACCTATGACGCGCTCCGTGTCTCCTTTAGGTTCTATGAATATGTAATGAGATGTAAATTGAATGCCTAACGTTCTGATCAGCCTAATTATTAAATGATTATTCATTTTACTTTGACTTTATAAATTAACCCTTTCTCTCCCTCTCCCCGCCTTCTTCGCAGGACTGGGTTTTTCTCACAAGGTTCTGTTTCTTATCAGACTTCGGACGTCTTGAATTCAGATTTAAATACCCCGAGGTGAGAGGTCCTCGAATCGTTCATTCACTCGCTTGGGTAAAAAAAATATAAATATTAGATTTTTTAATATGTTCGGATGATATTTTCGGATCAGTCGTTGGTCTCGTCTTAGATTCAGGAGCCGTATGCCTATCCCATGCATGTTTAACCCCCTCACTGTATTAGCCTCTACCACTTCTGCTGGGAGCCTGTTCCACTTATCTACCACCCTTACAGTAGAGAGAAGCTTAAAGTATGTAGATTACGTATTTTTTGCCCTATCTGGGGTGTTTTACAGGCAAAGTGCTGCCAGAACATCCTGCTTTATTTCGACGACCCATCTCAGTGGCCGGCCGTGTACAAGAAGGGAAACAAGGTTAGTCTGACTTTTGGTTACATCATAGATGATGCAATAGCATTAACTCCACCCAGGGGAGCATGTAACACCCACACTCTCACTTACGCTCTCTCACACTGTCACTCACTCTATCACTCTCTCACACTCTCTCTCTCTCTCAATGTCGCCATAAATTCTCCGCCGACCGGGTCGGGGTCCTCTCGGAACGCTTTCTCAAAAGGGTGGGGCCTCCGCTCATATCCTCTCCCCTGATTGGAGGAATGGTGGAGAGGCGGTCCGCGTGGTGTGGGTCCGCCCTTTTGCGGAAGTGCGGTGGGAGACCTGGAGCTGATACCGGGGAGAAGGGGGCAAAAAAAGGAGAAAGAAGAGGCAAGAGAGGAAGAGGAACTGCGGGAAAGGAGATAGGAACACGGAAGTGGTCAGCAGAGAAGGTAGGGAGAGAATGAGAGAGAGGGAATTTCCGTGAGACCTTGCACTCCCCTGATGAGTGGCAGAAATACCCCACTGACTCCACCTGGAATTAGAGGAATGCCAACCATTGATGACTTCAAAGAGTCAACCCATAAAGGCTCTCGCCCAACAAACATGGCTGGTGGTTTTTATATGATGGCGACCGTTGATTTGGCTTCTTTCACCCCACAAGGACTGCTTGATGAAGGAATCTGTGATCCGTCCTGAGAACAACCAGGTCATTAACCTGACCACCCAGTACGTTTGGTCCGGCTGTCAGGTGAGACCACGTTTGCCAACCCATTGACCGACTTTTGTCTCAATTTCCATCGTTTCGCGGGTTCATGTTCTAGATTTTTATGACCCTTTTTTTTCAGGTGATAAAGGAATCAGGGACGAGCTACCTGAGCTGCAACAGCGGCAGAAGCTTCAGATCTGTTCGAGAACGATGGTGGTACATAGCCCTGAGCAAGTGCGGGGTGAGGATTGGGGGGACGGAGAGGGCGGACGAGCCGAGGAATGTCTGTATCTGTGATCTGTGTCTTAAGAAACGTCGTTTTAACCCATCATTCCATCTGTAATAAGGGTGGGAGGCCAGTTTGATTGACTGCTTTGGCCAATACAGGTCATGTTGGAGGCCAATACTTGACTCAGCCTTTCTCTCATAGATGTTCTTTAGAAGCAGACCCATTATAGGACTCTACAAAGCCAAACCATAAGTGGTCACCTGTATACAAGATCCTGACCTAACGTTCATGTCATTCTCCGTCCGCAGGGGGATGGGCTCCAGTTAGAATATGAGATGACCCTGACGAACGGCAAATCCTTCTGGACGCGCCACTTCTCCGCGGATGAGTTTGGTGAGTAGGTGAACGTCATGGACTTCTGTCGTGAGCTGTGGCTTTGGCATTGGCTGGAGTTATCGTTAGAGCGTATCTTGGTATTGTGCAGTTGATGAGACTAAGCCTCTCTCCTGCATGCTAGTTGTCATGTATGGTCTTGCTCCGCAGAGCTTACACTCGTTTCCATCCTCACAGGGATCCTGGAGACAGATATCACCTTCCTCCTGATCTTCGTCCTGATCTTGCTGCTATCCTGTTACTTTGGCTGTGAGTTCCCAAACATCTGTTCCAATTATGACTTGGTCCTTGGGGTTGTCTTATGTCCACCCCATGCCCAATACCCAACAGGTCTCACCTTTGCTGGTCTAGGGGTGAGGGACACTTAATGCTGCTCTATCCATGTGTGCTTAGGGTTAAGGCATCAGAGGAGGAAAAAGCGTTGGTGTTTGGAGATATGGGCATGACATAGTATATGAGTTACTGGTGTAATATATATACGTTGGGGTAATTCCGTATGATGTGAGGGTAACGTAGTAACATCCTTACAGATATCCTCAGGGGGCGGCAGCTTCTTCACACCACGTACAAGATGTTCATGGCAGCGGCTGGAGTTGAGGGTGAGTGTAAAGCCCCGACGCGTTTCACAGAGGGCAGATCCTCCTGCCTGATATACCCCCAGAAGGGGCATCTCCTTTATTCTGGCCATGAATGTAATAAAGATTCTGCCCCGCTGAGGTGCCCCACTGCCCCCCTTTGTGGCGATCATGGGCTGATTAGGGATCAGAATATCTACCTACTAATATAGGGCTACTCACCTTATTGCCATTAGCCCAGTGCTGGGCTCCACGTCCCTCCTCACTGTCGCCCTCTGTTGTTCGTGGTCTCTTCCTGCATTTAATGGTCTGCGGTTCTTTCAGTTCTCAGCTTGCTGTTCTTCTGTGTATACTGGGGGCAGTACGCGCAGGACGGAGTGGGCAACCCCAGCATCAAGGTGTTAGGTTAGTATACCTGGGAGCGGCACTGTGTATGTTATAATATTACATACGTGTCACTGTGACTACACAGATGAATAAATGTATTCTCAGCCCTCTGCGTGTCTGTGTCTGGCTGTATACTCAGCGCTGTGTCTGGCTGTATACTCAGCACTGCTCTCTCTTGCAGCTAAGCTCCTGTTCTCTGCAAGTTTCCTGATCTTTCTGCTAATGCTGATCCTGCTGGGGAAAGGATTTACTGTTACCAGGTGAAAAAGAAGACACAATGCCATCACACTGCCGAACACGCATCACACTGCCGAACATGCATCACACTGCCGAACACGCATCACACTGCCAAACAAACACTCATCACA
>VKOC01019620.1:0-10450 GCA_009364415.1 Spea multiplicata | reverse complement strand
TGCTGGTTTACTATATCAATGTGTTCCGAGATGCTTTTTGGCCAAATGGTAAATTAGCACCTCTGAAAACATCAAGAACAGAGCTGCAATGTCAGGAAACAAAACAGAGAGCACAGCAAAAACTACTTGAAAACATTCCAGGTGAGCTAAACCGTTTTATATAGCATACACTATTTGCAAATAGTACATTGTGTTTTGGGGACATTGCTGGCTTCTGTTAATGCTGAGTATTTTAAATTTAAAGCCATATATACATTTAAAGCAAAACGGGCCAAAAGCTCAGAAACTGGTAACCAACGATGTTTAAAAAGTATATATTATATATAGAATTATCTGTTCCAGATGCACTTCAGAATCTTGTTGGACAGCAGAATGCTCGTCACGGTATAATTAAAATATTTAATGCACTCCAGGAAAACAGGGCCAATAAGCATCTCCTGTATGTAAGTAGATCGTTGTTACTATTTTGTGGTTAATCCGTGTTTATCGGGTAACAAAAATCCAGACATCACTTTGCTACCTTTTACTTGAACAGACAAAATAAATTATATTATTATTCGCATTAGGAGTTCCAAAGCCAGGTAGCTTGGTATCTAATATATTTTCTGTTATTAAAAACAAGTATTTTGTATTTTATCCTCCTTTGTTAATGTAGTTTTTATTACTGTTCCACACGCCGTGGAATGTGCTCAAATCAAATTGCCTTTTACATTTACTGCTGTTGTACCATGTTCTCTTTGATATAGCAGCATTTAATGAGAATGTGGAAAGGTCTATGCGGAACAGCACCTTTTAAACATTTTTCCCAGGTTTTTCTAGATTCTTATATTATTTACTGCAATGTTATGCCGTTTGCTGCCATTTCAATGGCGCATTTTAATCCTGTGTGTCTGCACTGCTCTGCCTGCCAATCTTTGACATCACAATAGGGTTAATGCCTTTTAAGATCTTTTACTTCACTTCCATCACATAAAAACACCCCACTCAAGCATTGTAACTCACTCCCCATCATTGGCCGTTACTGTTTATTAGGATCTGTAAAGCCATGTTTCTCCCGCAATCCTAGAGCTTTATGGCAGTGGTACTTCATTCTACTTTCTTTCATACCCAGGTGCTGATTGAACTGCTGGTAGTGGAACTCTGCCCCGAACTAAGGACTCATTTAGAACATGTTAAAGTTGGACCAGTTTGTGATGCAACAAAGTGAACTATTGTCTGTGTAATCATAGACGTGTAAATTATATTCCTCTTTTCCAGAGGGCTCGCTGAAGACTACTTATCCCTCACCCATCTTTCTCGTTATGTTCCATCACATTTCAGGTTGGAAGGGAGCAGTTGCTGTAGTACATGTAGAAATAAAAGAAAAATAATGCTGCATTACCCGTTTTATTTAAAGAAAAACAATTGTTGGTTGACTTTCTCTAGATTATGAACTGAAATGCTAATGTACTGTACGTTGTCAGAAACGGGAATACATTTTAACCTTCCCAGTGCTGATGGAAATCGTTTGAATCCTGGAGGGATGGGATACCGAAGGCTGTTAGAGAGACAGCTGAATGTTACAGTTCCATCTTCTCATCGAGGATATGTAACATTCCTTTATTTTCCCCTGTGTTTTGAAGAATGTTATGTGCAATATTTTCTGTAATGATATTGTGAATATTTTATTCTTTATTGCTTTTATTTTTACCAAAGACCGACCGTTTATTTAAAATATTTGTAAGCAATAAATAAAAAAAATAAAAAAAATTTTGTGATTCAAAATGTTAACTCTATTATATTACTAAACCACAATATCGGGCTTTTCATTACCGCAAGATGTCGGCATTTAAAATAAGACAAACCTGTTGATTGCCTAAAGTTTCCCAATGAAGCCTTCTGTGTCCTCCCAGGAGACTAACAAATGAAGTTGTCTTTGGAGCGGACGTGTTACAGTAAGAAGGCTGGAATGACAGCGCAGTCTAGTACATACTGTATATTGTGTCTTTTCGGCTGGACAGAATAATAATGTTCACTGTGAAGCTATAATAGAGGCTTTATAAGATGCTCCACTAAGCTATCATTGTTTATGCCGTACCAGCAGTGTACAGAGTTGAGGAATGGTAAATAATATAACCGTATGCCGAAGACACTGCGATCAATGCAAACTTGGCAGTGTGCGGTGTATTTCTCCCTGCAACTTAGAGGTTAATGGCTCAGTTCAATGACATTCTTTAGACACAGAAGAACAACTGCCACACATAATGACAATCGAAGTAGATGAATCGAGGTGTAGATGATTGGTGATTTACCCTACCCAATAACTATGTTAATTCTGGCCACTAGATCCAGGCAAATGAATAAAGCCAGCGGGGACCTTTTCACCACACGGAAGAGCTGCTACAGCGGGCATGTTTGTAACATATAAGAGGACATGCTATTGCTATGTTATTGCTATGTTATTTAACATATATAAATGCATATATATAAAAACAACTATGATAATAACTAGACCAATATGGCTATATAGATTTTTCCTTTAGCCTTGGCATTGCATTAAACATAAACCCAGTCATGATGCAGATGCACAGAAAGCTATTACTATATTAAAAAATTTATTGTGCATGAATTAGTTGCTTTTTAGAATGAACGCTGTGTTGTAAATAAAAGGTACTCATGGATGTAATTAAAACTTGCTTTTAATACCAAGGGTATCCACATATTTGGCCAAACAGTGAGATGTCACCATGTTAACAGAGCTTTAAAGAACAAATGGTGTGAATACTATGTAGATGAACTGAGATGTAGATGAAGTCCCATGTCAGGCCTGTATAAGTTAGATTCTCCCATAGATGAGTTCCAAGTGCAGATCTGCAGCTATATTAATGTCCAGGCGGCAAGCCTAGATACACAAGTAAATGTCAGAAGTAGTAAGTAGCAGCAAGTATGTATCACACCAACCAGATATCACAGCAAATCAGGCAACGAACATTGTGAGGATTGTGGCCCAAGTACTTCTCATATTCTCTTTATACCACGTACTGAGGTTATGTCTAGCTCACAAAATAGGCAAAATACGTACATTATCTTGGAATGGATATTAAAATAATAATAAAGGTCCTATTGCCATAAAGAAATACTTTTGAAGTAATATGTCAGTATTAGAGACAAATTGTGTCAGCAGCTCATCTACAGTCACGGCCAAAAGTTTTGAGAATGACACTAGTGTTGGTCTTCACAAAGTTTGCTGCTTCAGTGTTCTTAGACGTTTTTGTCAGATGTTACTTTGGTATACTGACGTATAATTACAAGCATTCCATGAGTGCCAAAGGCTTTTATTGCATTAAGTTTATGCAAAGAGTCAATATTTGCAGTGTTGACCTTTCTTTTTCAAGACCTCTGCAATCCGCCCTGGCATGATGTGAATTAATTCTGGGTCAGATCCTGGCTGATGGCAGCCCATTCTTGCATAATCAATGCTTGAAGTTTGTCAGAATTTGTGGGTTTTTGTTTGTCCACCGGCTTCTTGAGGATTGACCACAAGATCTCAATGGGATTAAGGTCTGGGAAGTTTCCTGGCCATGGACCCAAAATGTGGATGTTTTGTTCTCCAAGCCACTTAGTTATCATTTTTTTCTTATTGCAAGGTGCTCCATCATGCTGGAAAAGACATTGTCACCAAACTGTTCTTTGATGGTTGGGAGAAGTTGCTCTTGAAGGATGTGTTGGTATCATTCTTTATTCATGGCTGCTTTCCTAAGAAGCAGCCCCACACATGAATGGTCTCAGGATGCGTTACTGTTGGCATGACACGGGACTGATGATAGTGCTCACCTTGTCTCGATAAGCTCATCAGAGAAAATGACTTTACCCCAGTCCTCAGCAGTTCAATCCCTGTACCTTTTGCAGAATCTCAGTCTGTCCCAGATGTTTTTCCTGGAGAGAAGTGGCTTCTTTGCGGCCCTTCTTGACACCAGGCCATCCTCCAAAAGTCTTTGCCTCGCTGTGCATATAGATGCACTCACACCTGCCTGCTGCCATTCCTGAGTAAGCTCTACACTGGTGACGCCTTCATCCTGAAGCTGAATCAACTTTAGGCTGTTATAGGCGCAATCTTACCGGCAGCAATATCCTTGCCTGTGAAGCCCTTTTGTGTTTCCTTGCAGGTAACCATGCTTAACAGAGGAAGAACAATGATGCCAAACACCACCCTCCTTTTAAAACTTCCAGTCTGTTATTCTAACTCAATCAGCATAACAGAGTGATCTCCAGCCTTATCCACGTCAACACCCTCACCTGTGTTAACCAGAGAATCACTCACATGATGTCAGATGGTCCTTTTGGGGCAGGGATTAAGTTAATTTTCATGGCAAAGGGGGATTTTGCAATTCATCTGATCACTCTTCATATCATTGTGGAGTAATGCAAATTGCCATCATCTAAACTGAGGCAGCAGATTTTGTGAAAATTAATATTTGTGTACTTCTCAAAACTTTTGGCCACGACTGTACTACCCATTCATCTGCCTAATTTCTGAATACCTTTATCAATCAAACTCCTTCACTGTATTACCATTTCTGCTTGAAGGCTGTTCCATGCATCCACCACCCTCTCCATAAACTAAAGCCATACCGAAGCTTACCTTGGCATGGTAATTCATGGCAGCGGCTGTATCTCGTTTTATGCCTAAACCAAGCTGAAGGCAGCGGGCCAAATAGAAAGTGGCCATGGCAGCTCCTTTGGCCGTGAATGTGGAAGGGCAATCTGTAGCCTGTGCTAGCAGCTCAATGTTGTCATATGGTATGATCCTATCAGATAAAGTACAAAAATTACATTATACCAACGGTTAATATACACAGCGCTGTGTAGCAGGTTACCACAATGCCCACTGCATACTGTATTTATGTTGAGGGTCACTGTCCTAGGCTGTTGCCCAAACCTTGCGCTCCACATGTGCTCACACAGAAATATTACTATTATGGAGATGCACGTACCTCTGCAGGATTACTGGTTTCAGGGGAGATCTTTGAGTAAGAGCTCTGGTGTATGATGGAGGCTCATCGTCTAGAATAATCGCCTAGAGGCTGCATCCCTTTGGACTGGTCAGCCTAGGCCAGGACAAACTACTGCCTTCAATCAAATCCATGACCAGGTGAAAAGTGTTGAGCCGGGTAGCACATGCAGTTTGATCTATATGGTGCTAGAACATTTTTATAAGTAACACTTAGTTCTTCGGTTTTTTTAATGCCTCTGGTGCTCACCCACAAACCAGTATCTACTGAACGCATATCAACACTTTCAATAGAAGTCCAAACAGTATGCTACCTACAATCAATGATTGATCGAGTCAACAGTAAATCCAATGGGCAAATACTTCTGGGCCCTCCTTGTTTATTTCCCTTTTGCAATCCAGTATCATTTACTAAGCATATTAGATTTACTAAGCGGAACTGCGTTACATCTTTGTCATGTCACAAAACGTCATATTTATGGTTAAACGAGTCTTAGAGGTTCCACACATTGCAGCAAGAGGATCCCAAGCATATCACAGTCTGGATCAAGGCCTCCTTGAATCCTTAAAGTAGTATCTGTCATTAAATGCTATGTTTCTAGAACTTAGTTAAATATATTTAGTAAAACTTGTAGTAAAGGAAAACTCCTCCACCACTCTTACAAAAAGCTGCTGGTGCTGGGGTCACCTATTTTCTACCACCAAGGAGGACTAATCATTCGGATCTTAAGAACAAGATGCCAGAGAGGTCAGGTACTTATTTTATTCTATAAGCACCATTACAAAGCTTCCTCTGTACGGGGAAAAGTAAGTTGGGCCACTTGCTTAAAAGTCACATCCAGCCTTGTCCAAGGTGCTGAATAACAGTTTACCAGTTGGAGTGGCATCTAACTGTAAATTTCTATAATGACTTTAATTTAACAAATAAAATGTAGTTTCTGCTTCCTATGATGTCGCAGTGGCATAAAGTTTTTGTTGTTAAAACGGAATAATTTTCTCTCTGCGGAGATAAAGAACGCTTGGAGCATCCCTTCTTCTTGCCACTTTGTGTGATCAGCATGCCTACAGCTAGCCAACATTACATATCATTTCTGGAATTATACACAGTTGTTTTTAAAGATTTGTCAATTCTCCGGCAGTCTGGCTCAGAAAATGCTAAATGCAAAGCAAACTGTATAGGGAGCATCCTGTGAGTAACCACGGTAACAAAATATAAAGTACAATACATAAAATGTACTTCTTGGTCATTATAACCGTTATTGGAAGTTGGTCAGAGGATACATTATTAACTCTCAGAGAGGGAGGCAGTAAAATCTAAAGAACTCTCTTTAGGTTTTCTGTTACATTTTGCCCTTAATGTGATATCGATCTGAGAAGTTGTCCAGTCCTTCCCTGACCATACAAACCTTTCATGGTTTCCAGGCTAACCAATTGTGGGACAGTGGGTAGTATGATTCCTGCTAGGACCCCCTTTGTAGTGGTCTCCTGTACACACCCAGTCACCATGGAAATTGCAATGTATTTAAATGTTATTTGAATTGTTAAATAATTGTAGTGAGAAACGTGATTCCATCACACAAGAGATACCCAGGAGGAGTTACACAGGACTGTTGGACAGGAGTAACACCTGAGGTTGTAGGATCTGTAGCTCCCGGACTAATTAGCAACCACTAGGGATACAGCTCTGCCATGTCCAGATGGGGTTAATGAGATTTTCAGGTGTATTCATCTCTATTTTAGTTTAGTCAAGACTGAAAAGGGCCGAAGAGTCTTACTCAAATCTCATAGGTCAAGACTGAAAGGGGCCAGAGTGACCTACTCAAATCTCATAGGTCAAGACTGAAAGGGGCCAGAGTGGCTTACTGAAATCTCATAGGTCAAGACTGAAAGGGGCCGAAGAGTCTTACTCGAATCACATAGGTCAAGAGTGAAAGTGGCCGAAGTGGCTTTAACTCAAATCTCATAGGTCAAGATTGAAAGGGGCGGAAGTGGCTTACTCAAATCTCATAGGTCGAGACTGAAAGGGACCGACTTGTAAAGCTCTGACTGTTGGACCATACTAAACAACGTATGTTTTTTGTAGACACACATGGACACTTTGGAGTACTTGGTGTGTAAACGGCAGATTAAACAGAATAACATTTTTACAAAGATGAAAAATCTAGACTGTGGGTTCTGTCAGTTGCAGCAACGCTTTGGGATTCAGGAATTTCCTAACGGCGGCAGGGAGAGCCAGAAATTCATCACTATGTTAAGAATGACATGTAGATTTATTTACAGTATAACTGAGAAAAAATGGCTCAAGCCTGTTAACCCCTTTAATGCCGCTTGGACATGCAAGGATATCCTGAGAAAAGTGTCCAACCAACTCCTGGGACATAAAGAATGCCCTGTGTATTTCGCTATAAAGCCCTCCTTCCTATGTACACTAAAATTCAAAATAAAGAAATGGACTCTAACACCATGTACCGCACATAACATTTTAAAAACCTTCACTGCTCCCCAACTCAAGTCTTAAAAATAATAAAACTAATGAGGTATGTTAAGAGGGCATATGCTGCATGTGTGCTGTTACTGTTCACATCATTTTGGTACAGCGAACATGACAGAAGGAATCATTGGCAAACATATGGGTTCATGGCACATAGGCTTGTCACTAGGGTGCGAAAAACCCTGATAATAAAGCGGTTAGAAAAACAATTTCACTATTTTATGTCAGCGCATCACAGATGGGGTCGATGACCGTCAGGCTCTCTAACATTACGTATGTACTAATGTTACGCATGTACACAGCACAGCATCTGACTCTGATGATCACACCTAAATCTCTCTAATGTAACGTCAATTGTACGGGCCCCAAAGCTCTTCCTGTAGCTGAAGCTCGCTATACACTAATGTATAGGGAAGTCATGGAGCTGAAACATTAGGAGACAGAACACTCTGTGTTTATAGTCCGCTCCCAGTTTAACGCGTCATAACTAAAGACAAAATAAAATGTAACATTAATATGCAATTCATAAAAATTGTGACCATATGTGACATTAGCAGTGTGCAGTTACTATACCTAACCGTGCATTATAATACAACTTTAGGAGCCAGGAAGGTATTAAATGTCACAGATAGCATGCAAACGTCTATAAGGAACACGTAGTGTCTTTGGGTTGCGGTGAGCATTGTCGCCATCCACTGGTGAATTAACTAATGACACGTTGTGCAGGCTGCAGAAAAGCAGCGACCGCGGCAAACCACTTGATAAATATAAACCAGTAACTTGTAATGTAATACCAGTTAGTCTCCGCATGCTTGGCAGCCATTATTACTTGGCATCTTTATGAAGACATTTGTGAAGGGGGAGAAGAAACCAGGTTTTTTAATCAAAGTAAATTTAGATTTCAGTTTGAGGCGTATCAGAATTTCTCAGAATCTAATGGATATCGTTATAAATACTCTCAAACGCCGCATATTGTTAGTTACGTGTCCTTCGTGACTCTTAGCTCTCGTTAGGTTTGCGGCTTCTACTCATCATAAAATTAAATTGAAATAAAAACAGCCAAGCGGATTCACAAAGCTTTGCCTGTTAACCTTCCTATAAAATCAAATGAAAGCACTTATGTACTGCTGAATTAGTGATTGGTCATAAATTCAACTAATGATGTACAATAATAGTCTCCATGTCCCAAACAATCTAATGGTCCTCTTTACTATCATTTCCATCTGCTGAATAGCACCTGAAAAATGATATTCTAAATTACTGAGCCAAGATGCTCAAAAGACGCAGACGAAAAGGCCGCGATCACTTCTTAGAATGCCAGGGCATGAATGACCTCTATTTTAATTAGTTTAGTTCATCCATACAATGTAGCTGTCTACCTGGGGTTCCAGAAGCACAGAAACACACAGCAGAATGTTTGGCTTTATATATGCCTATTTATGTGGTATCCAGTGAGCAGGGTTTAGTCTGTGAGCTGGACTCCCCACTGCCAGCACAGCACGCAGGTCACCCATGAAGCACCACACAGCAGTGGCGATGTATTATGTGGATTAAAATCAGCAGTGGCTCATCGAGCACTGGGAGGTTATCCTAAAGTAAATATGGGATGAGTAAAATCCACCCTGTACTCTGCAAAATCAAATGTATTTCACTAGGGGGTTGGTAGATAGGTGAAACTGCCCCCAGTAAAAGTGCTGGCGCTTAATACAGTGCAGACAAGGATCAATACGTTTTTTACAAGGCAGACAAGATGGGCTGAGTGGTTCTCTTTTGCGAGGTTAACATTAAATAATAAACAATAAATTTGCCTCATTGAGACAACCATAAAGCACATCGCTCTATATTTTACATACAATCAATTTGATTCATTTTCACACTTGGCCATAGAATAAAAATAATATAGCTACTTGAGCTGCTCATTATAAATGAAACAAGGGAAACCTTATTCTGTCACAAAATAATCAGCTCTGTGTTTTAACCTTTTGCAGATCTTGGTTAGGCTAGGTTTCCACTTGGGTTTTTGTCCTGCGTTTTTTTCTTGATGAAAAACGCCAACAATAACGCCAAGAAAAATGCCACTGCATTTTCCTGCGTTTTGGCGTTTTTTAGGCTAGGTTTCCACTTGGGTTTTTTTTGCTAAAAACGCCTATAAAAACGCCAATAGCGCCACCTGGCGTTTTTTTTGTGAAAAACGCTGCAGCCAGATGTTAGCTGTTCTTCAATAGGAAATCGCAAAATGCCATTTCCACTTGGCGTTTTTCTGTTTGGCGTTTTTTCAGTCCTGTTTGGCGTTTTTCTGCTTTTTTGGGCTCTGTGGCAGTTTTTCAAAATCGCAGCATGTTGACACTCTGGCGTTTTTTGCAAGGAAATCCTGGCGTTTTTCTCCAATAGAAGTCTATGGGAGAGAAAAAACGCCATGAGGCTAGGTTTCCACTTGGGTTTTTGTCCAGCGTTTTTTTCTTGATGAAAAACGCCAGGAAAACTGCCAAGAAAACTGCCACTGCATTTACCTGCGTTTTGGCGTTTTTTCTGCAGTTTTTTCTGGCGTTTTAGCCTTTCTGTGGAAATTGCTTTTTTTGACCTTAGGCAGTTTTTCCAGCCTTTACAAGTTAGATGTTTCACCCAGCTAAAAGGGATTAGGATAGATGGCAAGTATTTGCCCTCTCCTGATGTCATTTACTTGGTAGAGTTCTACTTAAACGCCCCGGCGGACCCTTTTGTCTCTTTTCTGTGGTTTGTAAGGCATGCTTTATTCGGAATGTCTGCTCCTCTAAGAAGATTTGCCCCAAATGATGGTGCAAATTGTTTGCTGTTGCTTTTGGCACGCAGGATCCAGTTCAGTATGTTTGTTTGTAATGGCATATTTGTGCCAAATGGTGTAAAATTCAATATGAACTTTGTTTTGTGTGAAACTGTTTGGTTCCAGCCTATTTCTCGTAGGACGCACAGATACTGGGTCCATCCTCTGC
>VKOC01019617.1:0-13184 GCA_009364415.1 Spea multiplicata | reverse complement strand
CCCCCCCTTCTCAGGATCTCGCCGCCGCCCCGGTCACTTACCTTAAACTCCTGTGTTGGAAGCGTGAGGCGTTTGTCTCGGGTGCCGGCGCTTCACTGCTGAGCGCCGGCGTCTGACGTCATATGCCGGCGCCCAGCGTAAAGCGCCGGCACCCGAGACAAACGCTTATGGAGCATCTTCGCTCCATAAGACGCGGCTGATTTTTCATCCCACTTTGGGAGGAAAAAAACTGCGTCTTATGGAGCGAAAAATACGGTATATATATAATGGATATCTCCCCAGAAGGAAAGATGATACCCTATTATTGGGCCAACATAGAAGAAGATGTAGTTTTATAAGCTTTGAAGCATTGAAGTCAATGGAGTCTACCTAGCGGACTCAAGGAAGGCAGTAGGGGTGGATCAGTGATGGGGCACTTGCTCCAGGGACCTGGGCAACAGGGCACAGGATAAAGGCTGTCCCACTTGTCTCACTTGGGTTGCCTCCACAGGAGCTGTAAAAAAAGTGAGACATAGAGCATTTAGAGTCGTTCACATAATCTCTGTATGTCCTGCGCACATAGGTACATACACCGATCAGCCATAACATTATGACCACCTGCCTAATATTGTGTAGGTCCTCATTTTGCCGCCAAAACAGCCCTGACCCGTTGAGGCATGGACTCCACTACACCTCTAAAGGTGTGCTGTGTTTGAAGCAAGGTGGGGCCTCCATTGATGCACCCTGGTGCTATGTGTAGTCCAGGTAAGGGACGTACACGGCCATCCACACAATTTAAAAGAAAATGTGATTCATCAGAGCAGGCCACCTTCTTCCATTGCTCCATGGTCCAGTTCTTATTCTTATGTCCCCATTGTTTTTACTTTCGGCAGCGGACAGGGGTCAGCATGGGCACCCTGACTGGCCTGCAACTATGCAGCCCCATACACAACAGATTGCGATGCACTGTGTGTTTTGACACCTTTTTATCAGAACCAGCATTAACCTTTTCAGCAATTTGAGCGACAGCGCATCTGTTGGATTTGACCACATGAGCCAGCCTTCGCCCTCCACATGCATAAAGGAGCATTCGTTACCCATGACCCTGTGGCCGGTTCACTGTGTTTAAATCCTTGGGCCACTTTTGACCGGAAACCCCCCACAAGAGCTGCAGCTTTGGAGATGCTCTAACCCTGTCATCTAGCCATCACAATTTGGTCTTTGTCAAAGTCGCTCAGATCCTTATGCTTCCCCATTTTTCCTACTTCTAACACATCAACTTTCAGGACGAAATGCTCACTTGCTGCCTAATATATCCCACAAAGGAGGCCCTCAAACTAGTAGGAACATCGGGCACTCCTTTGCCTTCCTTCAGGATCCCTGCACCTCACTGTGTGTTTCACCCTGTGCATTTTGGAGCCCCAGATGAATTAAATGACTTGGTGATGGCTCAGGAAACAGTAGCCAGCTGTTGCCAAACTTTAGCCAAATACTTTAAGATGGCCAGGGCCGGCCCTACAATGGGGCCAACTGGGGCAATTGCCCCAGGCGGCACTTTAGAAGGGGCGGCACTTTGCCGCCCCAAGCGTTTTTTTTTGAAGCGGAAGAGAGAGAGAGGGGCGCCGAGTGGTTTTCTCTTACCCGCTCAGCGCCCCTCTCTCTCTCCTCTGCGGCGAGTCTCCGTGTTCGGTTTGGTGCCGGCTTGTAATGCTGAGAGCGGAAGTGGCATCAATTTCCGGCGCTCAGCATTACAAGCCGGCACCGTGGCAGAGCAGGGAGACTCGCCGCAGGACTCATCAAAGGCAAGTACCGGGGGGGGCGTCGGCGAAGTTTAAAATGCCGCCCCAGGCGGCGTTGGGTCTTCGGCCGGCCCTGAAGATGGCATCTTGTTTTGCAGCACCAGCACTTTCTCTTTGTAGACCTCTGATACTCTACAATACTTACTTCTCCTTTACTTTGGTGATGGAATTTCTGTGCCACACCATCTCACAGAAACCAGACCCAGGTTACTTTTATGAAGTATGTCTTCATAGGAAATTGCAAATGGGTCAGAACTTCCATTGGCCGAACAACATTGTCTTCGACTTCCTGCGGTTGACCTTTGAATATATACGGTACCTCTGCTGGAGGCCTCACGCAAGCCTTCTCACCAACTGGTGAACTGTGCAGAAAATGATCATCCATGTATAGAGAGCATTTATTTTTGTCTCTGTCTTGTGTGGCTATCCCTCTGATTGTCTGGATTTTGTCTGATGCATTCGGGGAAGATCTCTAGCCTTGCCTGACCTTGTAAGTTTTTTTAGTTTTTCACCAGCACCGTGCTGTAAAAATCAAGGTAAATCAGGTTAACACAGGAACATAATAGTGGGGACTAATGCTTTGTTTTAGGACATAAATGATAAGAGGAATTTACATCTAAACATTAATACACTGCAATAAGTCAGGAAATCTAATTAAACTCTTATGTTATTGTGTTCCTCTCATATCTTCTGCTGCTTGAACAAACCACAAAACTCTGAGCTGTCTTTTCCACTGAGTAAAAAACAGAGCTGGACGGGACCCAGACACTGACAGGAACCCACACCTGCTTCAGATCTTTTATCACAGAAGGAGAATTGGGGTATTGCATGGAGGTACAATACTAAATGTTTTGCTTATGTATATGCTTATGTATATGTTTTGATATGTATATGTTTTGATATGTATATGTTTTGATATGTATATGTTTTGATATGTATATACAGGGTCATAAATTTGGCCCTGGCATGCTATGCTTACACTTTGCAGTGTGTGGCAGGGTGTATCTGGGTGGTGGCCATACACTAAAGGATCTGCTGCAGAGTATGACGGGCAATGGTGGTAGGTGGAACATGTATCAGGCACCGGCCTATCAGGCATTTGCCAATCCTGGCCTGTATATAAGCAGCATTTATATTTGTTAATGTTAATGCAGAAGATTCCTTTCATTGGTGTGCAGCCACTGGCCTGATACACTCAGTCGTATGTTGCAAAACATGACCTCGTCATGCAAAACACACTGGAGGAATATTACTTGTTACTTCTGTTAGATTTCCAAAGTAGAGTTAAACTGGAAACACAATGTTCCAGACAGTTTTCAAATGCAGATACACTGACCAGATGGGATTGGGCACAGCTGGGAACTCAACACTGTCACCCTGCCAGGAACATATATTTGTGTGGGGGACCAGCTGGACTTGTTTTATGAAGGCCATGCTCACATCAAATTTCGGAAATCATTGATAACAATAAAATGTTTATTGCTTGCCCTTGGGAAGTGGGTCCACAAAGTCCATTTTCCAAGGCAGAAAATAATAAAAATAAAAACTGCCATGTAAATATGTTTTGGTAGAGATATTTAACATTATAAAGTTAATCCTGACTGTATTTCTTTATACTAAACAGCAAATATACTAAACAGCACTATAAAAAAGATGCTGAGCATTCTCTGTTTTATTGCAAAGTATTTTGAATATATATATATATATATTTATTGCAAAAGCATTTTGACATTTTGTCGATTCTCATAATACTGAAATGGTATATAAAAATTGTATTCTATAAAGAACACTTAAACTCATAATCAATTATTATAAGGAACTATGTTTTTTACAAAACATTTTTTAAGCAAAATACCCTCGAGCTGTGGAAGAAATCGCCCTAAAGGGGGCAAAATTATATTTTCATTGTCCTCCATCTGTGAACCTTTACATTTCCTATCAAATGTCCAGATTAAAAACCCACAAATGAAGGGTCATCGGTCATGTTTATCAGGAGGAAATGAAGACTGGGGAGCAGAGGTGGACTGAGACCATCCAGGGCCCTGGACAACAAAAAGGCATGGGCCCTATGTAGTGATGTTACATAGTTACATAGGCTGAAAAAAGACATGCGTCCATCAGCCTTTCCTATATCTGTTAATTTGTTGTTGTTGATCCAAAAGAAGGCAAAAAACCCCGGCTTCGCTCTTTCCAATTTTGCACTAACCAGGGAAAAAAATTCCTTCTTGACCCCAAAATGGCAGTCAGATTTCTCCTTGGATCAATAAGCTGTTTCCCCATAATTAAAGATTATATCCCCGAATATTATGTTTTTCCAGGTATCCATCCAGTCGCAGTTTAAACGTCTGTACAGACTCTGATAAAACTACCTCTGCAGGCAGAGAATTCCACATCCTTATTGTCCTTACTGTAAAAAACCCTTTCCTCTGCTTTAGTCTAAATCTCCTTTCTTCCAGTCTAAATGCATGACCACGTGTCCTATGCATAGTCCTGTTTATGAACAGATTTCCACACAATGGTTTGTATTGGCCCCGAATATATTTATATAACGTTATCATTATGTCCCTCCCTTAGCCACACCCTATCATGACCATTATTGGTTAAGCCCCTCCCTAGAGGTATCATATCTATTTTTCAGTATTTGTAGTAATTAAAAAAAGATAACTTTTAAACAGTGTAAACAAATTTTAATTTGTAGTTTTCACACTTTACATATATATAATCATTATTAAATATATATTAAATAATATCAACTGCAATTGAAAAACACAAGTAATTCTAAGCATAAATCTATAAATACAATAAATATCAAATTAAATATATTTACTATAACATAACTGTCAAAACTATATACTCTGCAAGACATTGACAGTGGTACAGCATAACTGCCTTTGCCATATATACAGAGCCAGACAATGATGGTGATACAGCATAACAGCCATCACTGTATACTGTGTCAAACATTGACGGTAGTACAGCATAACTGCCATCACTTTACACTAAGTCAGACCTTGACAGTGGTACAGCATCCCTGCCATCATTAAATACTGAGCCAGACACTGAAGGTGGAAGAGCATAACTGATATGTCTTCTATAAGAAACAGCCTGGCAGTGGGCGTGGCTTTAGTGCTAGGCACAGGCATACGCTTATACATAGACATTTATGCACAAATAGACAGACTTATAGACAGACCTTCATACTCAAATACACGTATAGATAGACATTCATGCTCACATGCACAAATACAGTATCTCACAAAAGTGAGTACACCCCTCACATATATTATTTTTTTTTAATTTTTATTTCAAAAAATATTTTATTATTTCTCTTCATGTGACAACACTGCAGAAATTATACTCTGCTACAATGTAAAGTATTGAGTGTACAGCCTTTATAACAGTGTAAATGTGCTGTTCCCTTAAAAATAACTCAACACACAGCCTTTAACGTCAAACCTTGGCAACAAAAGTGAGTACACCCCTAAGTGGAAATGTCCAAATAAGGCCCAATTAGCGATTTCCCCACCACGGTGTCATGTGGCTCATTAGTGTTACAAGGTCTCAGGTGTGAATGGGTGTTAAATTTGGTGTTATCCCTCTCACATTATCTCATACTGGTCACTGGAAGTTCAACATGGTACATCATGGCAAAAAAACTCTTTTTTGCTCTACATAAAGATGGCCTAGGCCATAAGAAGATTGCCAAGACCCTGAATCTGAGCTGCAGCACAGTGGGCAAGACCATACAGCGGTTTAAAAGGACAGGTTCCACTCGGAACAGGCCTCACCATGGTCGACCAAAGAAGTTGAGTGCACGTGCTCAGAGTCAAATCCAGAGCTTGTCTCTGGGAAATAGACGTATGAGTGCTGCCAGCATTGCTGCAGAGGTTGAAGGGGTGGGGGGTCAGCCTGTCGGTGTTCAGACCATATGCTGCACACTGCATTAAATTGGTCTGTATGGCTGTCGTCCCAGAAGGAAGCCTCTTCTAAAGATGATGCACAGGAAAGCCCGCAAACAGTTTACTGAAGACAAGCAGACTAAGGTCATTGATTACTGGAACCATGTCCTTTGGTCTGATGAGACCAAGATAAACTTATTTGGTTCAGATGGTTTCAAGCGTGTGTGGCGCCAACAGTCAAGCATGGTGGTGGGAATGTCATGGTCTGGGCCTGCATGAGTTCTGCCGGCACTGGGGAGCTACAGTTTGTTGAGGGAATCGTGAATGTCAACATGTACTGTGACATACTGAAGCAGACTGGGCCACAGGGCAGTATTCCAACATGATAACGACCCCAAACACGTCTCCAAGACGACCACTGCCTTGCTCTTTAGGGTAAAGATGATGGACTGGACAAGCATGTCTCCAGACCTAAACCCTATTGAGCATCTGTGGGGCATCCTCAAACGGAAGGTGGGGGAGCGCAAGGTCTCTAACATCCACCAGCTCCTTGATGTCATCATGGAGGAGTGGAAGAGGACTCCAGTGGCAACCTGTGAAGCTCTAGTAAACTCCATGCCCAAGAAGGTTAAGGCAGTGCTGGAAAATAATGGTGGCCACACACAATATTGACACTTTGGGCCTAATTTGATCATTTCCACATGGAGTGTACTCACTTTTGTTGCCAAGGTTTAGACATTAATGGCTGTGTGTTGAGTTATTTTTAAGGGAACAGCAAATTTACACTGTTGTACAGGCTGTACACTCACTACTTTACATTGTAGCAGAGTGTCATTTCTTAGGTGTTGTCACATGAAAAGATAAAATAAAATATATACAAAAATGTGAGGGGTGTACTCACTTTTGAGAGATACTGTACATAGACATTCATGCTCATACGCACATATGCATAGACACTCATGCTGACACTCACATATACTGTACAAAGACATTCATTCTCAAACGCACATATACTGTACATAGATATTCATGCTGACATGCATTTATAGGGGGGGGCAAATCTAGCCCCAGACATGCTTTAGTGGGCATGGCCAAATGCTGCTAAGCTGCCTGGAAAACTGACTAGGAGACCCAGGGAAAAAGGGACTCCTCCTAAAGACTCCTGATCAAACCCAGAGAGTTCCCAGATATGTGCATACCACAAATCTGCATAACAGTGGCCTGTATCGGCAGGTAGCAATGAAGATGCTACTCAAAAAGTACCATCTGACATCTCATCTAGAGTCCCTTTGCTATGATTTAGGAAAAGGTTTTGTGATCATATAGAGCTTTGTGGTCAAACTTGTGTGGTGCAAAACCAAACATTGCTCATGCTTTAAAATAAGCCAGCCTAGTTTCCTGTAGAGGGCCTTGGCATCTTGTCAACAAATCATAGGAAGAATAGACGGACAAAAATATTAACAGTGAAATATTGCAAGAGAGCTTGCTTAAGCTTCCTAAAAATTAAAGCATGGAAAGAATTTCAGCAGGACAACAATCCCATGCACAAGGCCAAAGGAACATTTGAGTGGCCTTAGTGTGGCCCAGTCTTGATATCAAACCCATTGAGAATCTGTGGCACTGTTTGTAAATTGTTTGTAAGCAGTGCTCAGCCAACGTGAAAGCCTGGAGAGAATCTGCCAATACTTACTAAGATTTAAGCACTGACCGAGGTTTAATTGTTTACATCAGGAGAAATGGCAGACAATATTGTCCAAATGCTTCTTCCCTGCCATCAAATTCTATATTTCTATGTTTCCATACACACCCCAAAAGGCTTAAAGCTGTTATTGCAGTTAAATGTGCTTCTAGCATTGTGTGGAGGGTTAACTCTTGTACAACTCTTGTATTTTTAATTTCTCTTAATAACATTTTACCAAAATAAAACCAATATCAGTTGAACAATAATTGATTTGAAAAAAAAATATGGAAACGTCACTATACCATTCAGAGTTTACTAATATCAAAGAATTGGTAAAGGCTCTAAGAGATTGTAATAGTGAGAATATATTGTGCATCATTGTGTTCCATTAACACAATTAGGGGGCAATAAGACTCATTCATGTATATAAATAATATTTTACCCAAAAGCGTATCATTTTAAATCCGCAAAATTATGACAAAATAGCTAATAAAAATACCCTGTGTTATATATATTATTTAATATATTTATTATCCCAGAGTTTCTCACTCATGTGAATTACATTTCTGTAAGTGCTGTGATCTGACTGTTTACCACTAGATGTCGCCCAATGCATATAATTTTTTGGTGCACGTCTGGATTTTTTTCAGACATGTTATTCATGGAACATGAGTCACTTTCACCAAAAATAAGCGCAAATGAAAGATTGATGGATTTATTCATTAAAAGGCAATCTGCAGGTTAAAAAGATAAATACACTTTTATTTTAATTCCCAACTTTATTATGCTTTTTGATCCCAATTTGTCATGTTGTTTTCTTTCCTTTTTACTTAAATAATAACAGAAAAGAAACATCTTTTGGTATTTTATGTACAAACTGTCATTCTGCTTAATGTTTTTTCAAAAACATTTTATTAAAAGAGACTGCATTTCACAGATACAGGTTGTTTCCGATTAATGCTTTAAATGTGTGAATCACCCTAACATATTTGTGAACTGCACAGATTTAAATAATCAGAATGTTTATCGCTTGTAAAATGATTTGATTAAATTGGGGTGCTGGCCAAAACATGGCAGGTAAGATTCAGCACTGATAACGCAGTCATGCTTTGTACAAAGTAAGTTATAGGAAAACCCCTGTTGATGCTGCAAAAGCAAACAAAATATTGCCATCCATAAAATGGGTATTGATGCAAGCACATTTTTTGTGGTTATTTTGCCACTATAGAAAGCACTAATTAGATCTCACCTAGAGTATGCAGTACAGTTTTGGTCAGCAATCCATAAAATCCATGGAGTGAGCAAAAAGGAGATAACTAATTAAAAGAATGGGAGGGTTAGATGATGAGCGCTTAGTCAAACTGGATTTATTTATCTTGGAAAAAAGTAGACTCATGGGCAATTTCATAAGTATGTTTACTAGACTTGTGCGAATGGACCTGTTAGTAGTGCAGCTGGGAGCGTAAGGCAGGGGCGTAGGGCCACGAGGGACAGGCAGACCAAAAGTAGTAACAGCCAGAGGGTAGATAACACACGTAGTCAGACAGTTCAGGCATCCAGGCAGGCAGCACAGGTTCACTGTGGCCAAACAAGTCAAGGTCATGAGTCAAGATCCAGAGATCCAGTCAATCCTGGTTCTCATTTTGACATCAGCATATTTTACTCCAGTGAACAGACTACATCTCCTATATTATCCATTTTTCATGGGTATTTTGCTGTAAAAGTAAAGGGTAAATCTTAATTTGAATTGAATAGAGCTGTAGCTGAGTCTGAGCTTAAACAATAGGCAAAGTCCACACAAGGACACCAGTGACAAAACTTGTGGAACACGCTCAAGGTAAAAGCATATATTGGGTGCCCTTGGCTATAAATATGTATTTGGGCATTTAGCTTTAATGATCTATGTATTCATAAAATACTTTGGACTGTATCGGATTTCCTTAATAACAGATAATCAATATCCTTATTATCATCACCATGTGAGCTTTAAGCTGGCCCAGGTATAAAACAGGAATAATGTGCTTGTCAGGACCGGGACGGCCACCTACCTCGCGCGCCGGATCCCGTCGCGGGGAACGGATCGGGACGCGGCTCCCCTCGTGGCGCGATCGCTCGTCCGCGGGGAAGGCCATATCCCCGGCCTCGATTTTGCCGCACGCCGCGCTTGGCAAAAGCGCGCGCTTTCCTCGTGGCGGGGGGGCGTGGCTTCGTCCCGGAGGACGGAGGGAGGCAGGAGGGAGCTGCCAATCAGGGGAGGAGCCAGACTCCCTTACCCCTATCCTTCTCACACCAAGGGGAGGGCACCAGGTGTGTGGAGGAGGGGAACAGGTGCACAGAAGAGGTAATCAGGTGGGAAGGGGAGGAAACCTCTAATTAGAGACCCTATAAGAACCCAATAATCCCTTCACACTTTGCTTGCTAGTTGAGCCAGTTTCCTGTGGATTCCCTATCACCTACTTCTCGAAGATTATTGAACATTCTGCGTGACATTACGGTATTTGACCCTTTGTTCCCCTTTATTGGATTCCTCTACTTGTCTTTGCCCTTTATCTGGAACTGTACCTTCGTTTATGAACCTACGCTGCCTGCCTTTGACCTCGGAACTGTTTTTGACTACGCTGCTTGCCTTTGCCCTTTAAACTGGAACTGTGACCTCGCTTATGAACTTACGCCACCTGCCTTTGAACCCGGAACTGTTTTTGACTACGCTACTTGCCCTTGTCCTATGTACTGGACTGTTATTCGTTTATAAATCTACACAGCCGTGTTTCTTTCATTTGAACTGTATGTTTTTTGTTTGGTTGCTCATTAAAGCACCTTCCTTACCAAACCTGCGCTACGCTCCGTTCCTGTTTCTGACAAAACTAGCAAGCCACCATGGAGCCAGCAGGAATGGTAGAGGCTATCCAGACCTTGACCCAACAGCTTGCAGCAATTGCCCAAACAGTTCAAGGAGTACAAGATAACCAAATGAACCTGCAGAATCAAATACAAGTCTTGCAGGGGGGACCCCTACCTCTACCCGTGGGTCCACCCCCCATTCCACCTATGGAGCCACCCGGAGGGGGTGCCGCAGCTGCTCCCGAACCACAAGTACCACTACCCGAAAGATTCAACGGTGATCGTAGTAAATACCGTGCCTTTACCACTTCATGCGAAATGTTGTTCGTCCTCAAACCCCGGACCTACGCTAATGACTTTGTCAGAGTACGAACTGTAATTTCTTTGTTGTCTGGCGGTCCTTTGTCTTGGGCCCAACATCTCCTCCATACGCAACACCCTGCATTGGACACTTGGGTCCAGTTCCGACAAGCCATGGACGTTTTATACGAGGACCCCCATACGAGAGCCACTGCTGAAATGGCGATCCACAACCTCCGACAGGGTCGCAGACCTGTAGAGGATTACATTTCAGAGTTTCGCCGCTTGTCTGTTGAAATAAATTGGAACGAACCGGCTTTACTCCACCAGTTTAGATTGGGCCTAGCAGAGACTCTGAAAGACGAACTGGCCCGGGTAGAGACTCCTGTTACTCTCGAAGCCCTGATACACATGGTGACACAAATGGACAGAAGACTCCGTGAACGGAGAGCCGAACGTACCGCTGTCCCAGGATGGGCTACTCGTTATAATCTACCCCCTGGAGCACCGACTACCCCAGCGGGCTACCCTTCATCGTCACCGTCACGGGAGGAGCCCATGCAGATTGGATTAACTAAAGGCCCTTTATCTGAGTCTGAAAAAGCTCGCAGAAGAAGAGAGAAACTCTGTATGTACTGTGGAGCAGCGGGACACATAGTCCGTGACTGTACCCAATTAGCAGCGAGAGGTAAGACAACTTCCCTGCTCACTCCTGTGTTATTAAGTGGTACGACTTGTCACTTATCTATTCCGGTTTCCTTACAGTGGAGAAATAAGAACACATCCCTCACCGCCATCATCGACTCAGGTGCCAGCGAAAGCTTTATGGACATCTCCTTGGCCCACACGTTACAGATACCCACACAACACAGACGTCGCCCATTAACTGTTCAATTGGTAGACGGACGTTCTATTCAGTCCGGACCTGTTACAACAGAGACTCTTCCCCTTGGATTATGCATCGGTTCCAGTCATACTGAGACTATCCGCCTTAACCTCGTCCGCTCTCCACTGTTCCCTTTGATCCTTGGTCTACCTTGGCTTCGGCAACATGATCCCATTATCCGTTGGTCATCAGGAGAAGTTACTTTTTCATCTGTTTTCTGTCAACAGCACTGTTTCCCGACATCAGTTTTAGCCGCCACTCAACGAGAAGAAGAGATAGAAGATCCCATGATTCCCTACCAGTATCGTGAATTTCGGCACGTGTTTGACCCTAAGGAGGCAGAACGACTCCCACCACATCGGCCCTACGACTGCCCAATAGACCTTCTTCCAGGAGCAGCTATTCCCTTCGGAAGGATATTCCCCCTTTCAGAACCCGAACTAAAAACATTAAAGGAATACATCGAAGACAACTTGCGCAAAGGATTCATTCGACCATCCACCTCGCCGGCGGGAGCGGGTATATTTTTTGTTGAAAAGAAGGACGGGGGTCTCCGTCCCTGCGTGGACTATCGCGAACTTAATCAGATCACTATAAAAAACAAATACCCACTACCGTTAATTCCTGAATTGATGGATAGACTTCGAGACGCTAAAGTGTACTCCAAGATCGACCTGTTGGGGGCATATAATTTGGTACGAGTCCGAAAAGGGGATGAATGGAAGACAGCCTTTCGCACTCGATATGGACATTACGAGTATCTAGTCATGCCATTTGGCTTATGTAACTCACCTGCTACGTTCCAGCATTTTCTAAACGATGTTTTTCGGGACATGTTAGATGCTTATGTAATCGTATACTTAGATGACATCTTAATATACTCACCATCTCTCACAGAACACAGACAACACGTACGATCAGTGTTACAACGACTACAGCAACATCACTTGTATGCCAAAATATCAAAATGTATTTTTGAGACCAAAAGAGTGGAGTTCTTGGGGTATATAATAACCCCAGGAAAAATCGAAATGGATCCCAAGAAAATAACCACCATCCTCCAATGGCCAGTACCCACATCGGTTAAAGCAGTACAGAGGTTCATCGGCTTTGCTAATTTCTACCGGAGATTTATTAATAGCTTTTCCCGCATAGTACAGCCGATCACTGCACTCACAAAGAAACGGACTCCGTTTTTGTGGAACCCACAAGCCCAAAAGGCGTTCGAGACATTGAAACAAAGATTCACCACGGCTCCAGTGCTGATTATTCCCAATCCCCAGAAGGCTTATTTCCTGGAAGTAGATGCCTCCGGAAGTGCGGTGGGAGCGATTTTGTCACAACGTCATGGGGTAAACGATATGTTACATCCCATCTCTTTCTTTTCCAAACGACTCACACCTGCAGAGACCAACTACAGCGTCGGGGACCGGGAGCTTCTAGCCATTAAGATGGCCTTGGAGGAATGGCGCCATCTTTTAGAGGGAGCCGTCCACCCAATCACGGTTTTCACAGATCACCGTAACCTGGAATATCTCAAGAAAGCTGAGAGATTATGTCCCCGCCAAGCCCGATGGGCTCTTTTCTTCATGAGATTCCAACTACACATAACGTACCGCCCGGGTACCAAAAACTTGAAAGCTGATGCGCTCTCCAGGTTATATGAAACCGACTCTGACATCACCACTAAGGACACCATTCTTACACCAGCCCACTTTCTGGCCCTTCAAACTTCCTTGATGGAAGAATTAAAACAACACAGTCAAGCACTGGGCAATAGCCCAGAAACAACCTCTTTA
>VKOC01019616.1:0-15527 GCA_009364415.1 Spea multiplicata | reverse complement strand
ACTGCCACTATATTAAGGAAAAGAGAATTTACGGTGAGTAAAATTCCAATTTTTCCTGGCATATAGTGGCAGTACACATGGGATATAGCAAGATAACCATATGGGCGGGGAATACTTAAGAGGCCAATGACTGGTGCATCCTGCGCCAGAAAAAATACCACAGAGGAGGAGAAGATGTCTGGTAAGTAATGCTGGACAAATGTATCGAAGGAACACCGGGTAGCTGCCTTACACATATATATTCAGGAGATGAGGTAGACTTCTCAAACCTAGACCCCGACATAGCTATAGTGGAGCGAGTCAAAATATGGGACAAGATGACTTGCCTGCTGCTTGAGTGAGCTAGTCAAAAGATCACTGTAAGCTACCTCAAGATGGCTAGCATAATCTGAATATCTACCAAAAAAGAACAAACAATTGATCCGTATAGCGGAAAGCAGTGGTGCGATCTGTAGAAATGTCCAGAGCTCTTTGGACATCCCAATGTGCCATTGTCTTCTGCGGAAATACCTGATCCTGATGGAAAAAATGGTGACCATAGCAGCTGAAGACAGAGCAGTAGTTACCCAGTTGTCCTGCTGAAGTGAGAGTCACCTTCAGTGACAAAAAACTTCTTCCAGCGGTTCGAAGGGTACAGAATAGAGAGCTAAAAAAACACAAGGTCAAAAACCCAGGAAGGAAGAAAATGAGACTGTCTGGAGGGTGACGAACAGTTGCCGCTTAAAGAAATGCCTGATCAGAACATACAAGGCTAAAACCGAAAGGAGAAAAAAATACTGAGGGAGGATACTAGCCCTTTTGAGGTAGACACATTAAGACCTGCTAAGAATCTGTCTTGCAAAAAACCACAAGGACGGCCCTGCATAACCAGGAGAGGAATTCCTCCAACTCTGAAAACCTCCGAATAAGGAGGACCTCTGCATTGTCATGGGAAAGTCCATTGCTTCTAAGGATAACCCTCGCAAAAGCTAGGCCATCAAAAATGACCATCTGAAGGAATTTTGTTCTTCACCAACTGGGACGAAAATGGCAGCTCCTAAACTCAAGGCCATATTGTTTAGCTCTAAGAACTAAGTCTGTATTGGCCAATAAGGGACAGATGTTAAGACCCTGGCCTAGTCTGTTCGAATCTTGAGGAGGACACGTGGGATCATAGCCAACGGAGGAAAAATGTAAGCCACCCTGAATCTCCATATCACTGGCATAATGTGCAACACCAGAAGGTTGACCCCTGAATACAGAGAGGCTAAAACCCAGAAGATTGCTGTTGTCTCTGGTTGCCACAATGTTGAAACCTGGAAGACCAAACTAGAACCAGGATGGAGAAGATTCTTTTGTCTAGGGAATAAATCCGATCTGCTAATGTAGTCTGCAATACAAATGTCCCTTCCCCTGAAACGCGTGGCTGACAAATCTTGTGGTTTTGTTGAGCCCATGCCATGACTTCTTCCGAGAAGGCCTGAAGTTTTGGAATCCGGGTGCCGCCCTGTCTGTTGATATACGATATAGTGGTAACGTAGTCGGCTTGGATTCTTACAGCCTTCCCTTTAACCAAGGACTGAACCACTCGAGGGCCAAAAAAAAATAAATTAAAAACCGCTTAAAGAGCTCGATAATTTGAGGACTGGGTAAGATTGTTAGTGACCGCTTGCCCTGCCTGAAGAGGTAACCAAAATGCGCTCCCCAGCCTGTTTAAGGCATCTGTGGTCAGAGTGATCCACTGATATAGATGAAAGCAAAGACCCTGCTGAGACGATCTGTCCTCTTCCACCAGTTTAATTGGGCTTGGACACTGAAGTCGATGTCCAGATTTTCTTATTTCTGGGACAAATGGCCAAGGATGTCCCCTTGAAGTGGCCTATATGTGCTGAGGCAAGGTAACAGAGTCTGTCTAAATCAGTGGCAAGTTGGGCACTCTATATTCCTAGCATGGGGAGTTAATTGCTGGAAGTCAGCCGGTGGATCCAATTAACCTGCACTGAGGCATTTAAAGGGTGGCCGTTAGAGGCATTAGTTGTCTGAAAACAGGGAGAGAGGCAGTAAAGCCAGACTGAAGCCAGCTAAGACTGAATGAAAAGTAACAGTCCAAAGAAACATGTGTTGTGCTGTAACTACCTATGACTGGGACTGGATTAGCTGGCCAGTTAGTATAGGTAGTCTCCAAGATGGAGTAGGATTTGTTTCTTTGTTTTGTTTATTTACACAGTGAGGCGCAATACTGTGGACCTCAATGAAAGCTACAATAAACCACATTTTGCTTCTATTCTGTTGGTGTTGGGAGTTTCTTGATTGTAACTGGGCCATCTTGCCACAGTGCCTTGGAGCAGCTTACTGCAGGGATACAAGTCGTCAGAATGCCCAAGATGCTCATAGCTTTTCTAAAGGGCCAGGTATGATTTTGTTGCAAAGCTGACACAACCTTTCTTACTTTTCTGATCTTTGATCTGGAATAAAGAGCCATAAGGAGGAGGAGACCACTATCAGCTGCAAGAACTGCATACTTAGAAAAAAATAAGGTTGGACTTTTATGATCAAAACATATCTGTATGAACCATTGCAGCCGACCACCAATTCCATCAGAATTAGCCTAGGCTCTTAGGATGTTACTGAAACCTTTGTCCTGGCTTTGTCTACAAAATTATGCTCCTAATAAAAACGTTGAAAAGGCCTGGTGTTTAATCCGGGCACCTCCTGTTCCATCTGGTCTTCTTATCCTGTGCTCTGCCAATGGGGAAACAATGCCATCTTAATGAGAACGAAGGCCGGAGCTGAAATGGATTCGATGAGCCGGTCGTCCAGGGATGGGATGACCCTGATACCTTATTCTCTGAAAGTTGAGAGACTCAAACTGGAAATGGAGAATTCTCGGCCCATTCTTTATAGAGAGCCTGAGGAATTTACTGGATGCAACTGCAATAGGCACATGCACATGAGCATCCTTAGGGTCCATGGTCACCCTGAAATCAACTTGTTCGTGACCAGGAACAGCCTGGAGTAAACATTCTTATAGAAGGGTTGCACCTGAGACAAATTTTTAGACATCCCACGTCTGTAGGTTTAAGACAGCTGAACTGGACAGCTTCTCTGGCAACTCTTTAACATTCACTAACTGGCTTGAGAAACAAGACGATATCAGTGATGATGTGAGTGATACTGTTTCACAAGAATGTGGCTTGTGTTGGCCATTTAAAGGCAAATCGCCCGCACTTTGTTCCATACTTAGTGACAATGCATTTATTGCTTAAAATTATTTCCGTCTGCAATGATCCTCAGGATCCAATTGTCTAACCAGCTTATGCCTTACAAAATGTTAAAACAAACAAGGCCGACATAGATGCTGTCCTGGCCACTGATTCTTTTGGCAGACACGACAATTATAAAAGGCTCGATTTCCTAAATTGGCTAGATACTTCTGTATCCGGTTCCCTCGACAGGAAGTACTCCCATCCAAGTGCTAACCAAGCCCAACCCTGCTTGGCTTCTGAGATCAGACGAGATCAAGTGCATACAGGGTGGTATGGCCGTAGGCCTAATGCCTGTTACCAGATGCCTAGAGCTCTAGCCACTGAAGTGCTAAACAATGCTACTTGCACTGGAATGCTGAGGATTGGAACATACTTAGGCAACTCTTAGGCAACATGCAAAATCCTTTGGATGCTTCTCACAGATTACCTCTTGTAATCACCTGGAGAGATCTTATAAAATTTCCAAAGCTCTTGTGGAGGAAGGGTAATTATGTCCTCCTCTGACTCCTCACAAGATGAGCCTGAATTAATAGATTTTAACACCTGGTATTCCCCGGTGGAAATTAACCAGGCCTAAGCCTGTTTAGCTACCGAGATTATGGCCATAGGACAACAGATTCAGGAACCAACGTGAATGAGACTATCAAACTTGGGTTCCAAAGCAAAAACAGACGCAGTCTTGAATGGTTATGTGCAAGGTTGTCTAGAAGCCAACGCCCAAAAAACTGCATGTCTTGAGCAATTAAGCTGAGCAAGGATTGCCTAACTCCTTTATTCAGCCGTCCGGCAAGGGGGTGCACAAAACATATTTGGACTTAAAAGGAGCCTTAATCTTTTAGAAAAAACAATGTTACAGGGCAGAGGCTTTAAGATTAAGATAAATTAATCATACCTTAAAAAGGCCTCAATCCGTGTGGGGGGTTGGTGCCACGGATATCCAGTACCGACAAGCCCCACTGCTGTCAGACTGGACTGCACAGCTTAAATTTTGTGCCCTGAAGATCGGATCCGCGCATACTCTGTAACACGATCAGATCTTCGGCGGAAAGCAACGCCTCCTGGGTGTGCGTTCCACCGCTGTGCTACTGCTCCTTCCCTTGCCGGCCTGAAGAGAGAATTCTTATTCTGTTCCATAACATCCGCCGATGCGGATGTTCCTACCTCACTCTGCTCACCACCCGGGGAGCAATTGGAGGAGGGATCCCCCTGGACACAACCCGTGTGCCCCACCGAACTACATGTCCGTCCCTGACAGGGACAAGGAAGAACTGGCTGTGTTTGGTCCGGTGTGGTCTTATGGGTAAGGAAGAGGAGGAGTTAAGGAAGGGGAGGGTTTTAACTTTGTATTTCAGATCCTTGTCCCTAAGGAAGAGCAACACCCATGTGTGTACTGCCACTATATGCCAGGAAAAACACATTCTGCATCTTAAATGGTCTTCTTTGCCACAAGAGGGCCTCTAAGCGTCCTCCAGTGTACATTTATTTGAAGTGCATTGAGACGATAGCAGAAAAACCTATTTTCTTTTACAGTCATGAATGACATCATAACCACAATGTTCAACAAGAAGTTTATGGAGGAGTTGTTTAAGCCGCAGGAGTTGTATTCTAAGAAGGCCCTCCGCACTGTATTCGACCGCCTGGCTCATGCTTCTATCATGAGACTAAACCAAGCAAGCATGGACAAGGTATACTGGAGTATTAAAAAATCTGTGTGTGTGTTATCTTAGTCTTGTTTAAGGGTATGCTCATAGCACATATGAAAAGGCAATTGACAAAACTGAAAATGCGGAACGTGTATACATACACTTGATGTGTTGAGCTAAATATTTGACCTTAGTTATTTTTATACTGCTAGAGGACCTACTAGTGTGTTTTACAACACTCTTAAATGCTGTCTTAGCTGACTGAAAGTAGGAAATGTGCAGGACAAAAAATTAAACAAGTTAAAACATATACTAGCCTTTCTTATGCTGTTAAAGTGAGGCATATTGACATATGACTACCGTTAAATATTCAGGTATAACTTTAATTCATTTTGTTTTGTACCTATTTTGTTCAATTCTACACAGTTTTATTTGCACGCTTCCCTATGCAAATTAAACACTTAGACCTATACAAATAAAGACAAAAGATGGCACTAGTTAACCCAAATGAATGCATGCCCTAATTCAGTTACAACTCTTAACAATGCCGTTTCTACCCTTGTTTCATCTAGCTCTATGACCTGATGACCATGGCGTTCAAGTACCAGGTTCTGTTGTGCCCTCGCCCTAAGGATATACTTCTTGTAACTTTCAATCACATGGATGCCATAAAAGACTTCATCCGAGATTCACCAAGCATTCTTAACCAAGTGGATGAAACTTTTCGTCAACTGATTGATGTAAGAGAACGCAGCGGACAATTCTGGGAATGGATGTCTGCTGGACACTGTAACAATAGCAAAATATATCTTTTAATTATTTATATATACATATACAGTGTATGCAGTAATTGCAGTAAACAAAGATGCATGCTTAACAGCAGAAACACCAAACGAAAGCAGGCACAGTTCTCCCTGTAACCCCTTCCGGACCGCCGATGGCAAACTGCGTCTTCCCTTGAAGACCGCAGTTTTTTTTTTAAATATTTAAATTTCGTGCTCGTGATTGGCTGCAAAGCGATCACGTGCACTGAATTGAGGGGGGGTGGCTGCTACTGATCACTGGGAACACTCAGCGGTCAGTAGCAGCCGCCCCTCGCGATCCCAGCGTTCAGAGCGACGCTGGATCGCGTATCAGCGGTGACGTACCTGGTATGTCCCGGTCTGCCGGTGACCTGTGACCCGGAAGTACCAGGTACGTCCCGGTCTTGAAGGGGTTAATCACAGTTACTTAGTACATGGTTACATAGGTTGAAAAAACAGACCCAGACCCCTATCCATCAAGTTCAGCCTTCCTCACATCTGTTAATTGTTGTTGCTGTTGAATCAAAAGAAGGCAAAATGAAAAATTCAGTTTATAGCTCTTTCCAATTTTGCAACAAACCATGAAAAAAAATTCTTGACCCCAGAATGGCAGTCGGATCTTTCCTTGGATCAAGAAGCTATTTCCCCATAATTTAAAAATCATATCCCTGAATATTATGTTTTATGATTATAGTATTTGCTAGGTGGCCATCTCATTGTTAAACATAATATAAAAAGATTAAATCATTCCTTACATAATTACAACTAATTTCTGTTGAGGAATTGTCCTCAGGGAAGGCTGCACCAGCGATAGCACTCGCCACCCACAGCAGTGCAATCTTATAAGATCAGAATTAACAATTATCCATGCACAATGTGCACCCGCTTCAGGATGCATGGCATAGCGTAGAATGTCCTTTTCAGACACATGGTGTACTGTTTGGCATGTTTCAATACTACTTGTTAATGTCGGATGAAAGAGTGATAGCTAAGCTGACATGCATAGTGTACCTGCGATCCCTAGGCATTACTTTCCTGCGGTGGCAGGAAATCTGAGGTGTAGTGCCCGCCTCCTGATTGCTGTGTGATAAGTACATAGGGAGATCTGAGTGAGAAAAGAAAACACTTTTACCTTTAAAAAAAAAAAATAATTATCTTTTCATGTGACAACACAGAAGAAATGACACTGCTACAATGTAAAGTAGTGAGTGTACAGCCTGTATAACAGTGTACATTTGCTGTCCACTCAGAATAACTGAACACACAGCCATTAATGTCTAAACCTTGGCAACAAAAGTGAGTACACCTCTATTGTACACCTCCCTTGCCGGCATTCCCCCCTGTGGGATGTCCTGGCAAGGGATATTGTTAAAGCACATCGAGCAGACGTGCTGGCAGCGGAGGTTGTTTACACGCGTCGCTGCAGCCGGTGAACATCTACGTGTTGCGCTTAGACAATCTCCCGTGCCGGCACTCCCCCCCAGCGCTGCAGGGGATCTGTATCCTAACCCTGCTGCCTGCCCGGCGCCTGGAACTAAATGTCCCAAGCGTCGGGCGATACGAATTGCGCATTCCTGCGCTAAACCCCTAATATAGGCCGCACCCCCACTTTGAAGATGTAAAGTGAGGGGAAAAGTGCAGCCTATAGTCGGGCAAATAAGGTATAATCAGCAATATGTAGTTTTATGGCTCAAATTGATTGCTAAAAAAAGTATTGTCTGTAGTGTAGTGGGACTCCTTAACCTGAGTCCATTTGGTAGCTTCTTTAAGAGTATAAAATGTTTTGGTACCATTATAAGTAGTTTTGTTATTTATAAAAAAAAAAAAAAAAAAAAAAAAAAAAAGTAAAGCACCCACATGCTGCCAGCTGATCTACGGCAAGCATGCTGAACAAGAAAGGCTGATCCTTGAAAACATGCATGGGTAAATGATTGTGACGACACCGGTGCTCCCCACCTACTCCATAATAAAATTAAATAAATACACTGATCAGCCATAATATTATGGTCAGTGGGTGGGATATATTGGGCACCAAGTGAACATTTGCTCCTCAAAGTTGATGTGTTATAATGGGCAAATAAGGATCTGATCAACTTTGAAACTATGATACACTAGAAACTATGTTGTTGGTGGTTCCACAGAAATGCAATTCTTAAATTCTTAAGAGGTGACAATGGCATGTTCCTAAAGCTGATAGGCAAGTCATGTTTAAAAAAACGCCTGGCTGGTGGATTCGAGGATGGATGCTTATGCAAAAAAAGTTTGAAAACAAAACCATATTTTTATTCTTAAAAATATTCATGATCAGTAGACTCGCATTAATAAGGGAACTGTTTTTATAGATGTATAACTGTCTGCCATCTGGAGAATTTCAGCTTATCAGGCAAACCCTCCTTATCTTCTTTCAAGACATGCATATCAGGGTAAGTGATTTTTGAAACACTACTTTTTCATGTTCTGTTGAAATTCAGAAATCTAGCACTCTATTTAAGTGAATGTGTTTTTTAACATCACATAATAGTCTGCATTGTACCAGCTAACAAATAAAAGAGTTTGATTAGTTCAGCAGCATAAATGGATAAGAACTTTAATGATGTTTAATTTGTATAAATTCATCATCTTGCTTTACAGTTTAGAGACTCATGTTGCATCAATGATTAAGATAAATTAATAGGTAATTGTTAATTAAATTGGACAAGGTGTGTCCCATATAAAAACTTTGGCAATGATAGATCCATAGCATCACTCCTTTCTATACCCTAACCCTCTTTGTTCTGCAGGTGTCTATATTCCTAAAGGACAAAGTTCAAAACTCCAACGGACGTTTTGTGCTACCCACATCTGGGCCAGTGCCCTATGGTACTGAGGTGCCTGGACTTATCAGGTATGTCGTGGGGCAGACAAGCATGGATCTAATGAAGCGGTGGCTGTGTACATGTTTGTATGAATGTTTATATATTGATATCAGCAGTGATCAATAAGCATGTCAGGATGTGTCTCACCTTGTAACTCTTTACCTTTTATAGCAATATATTATTCCTGCCAGCATTAAAAATATCTCTATAGAGTAAGACTTACAAGGCGAGACCCATTGTGATTTATGATAACTAAGCATTGCTGATATTGCTTTATAGACTTATTTCTACACATTTATATTGACTGCTCTAAGTGTTGGCACTAAAGTGAGAATTTTCTGATATGACTACCTCTTCTCTAACATCTAATCACCCCTCTCTGGATGCTTTATTGCAGCTTAATGTGTAAATGTACACTATAGGATCAAAAGTATGTGCACACACCTCCTATATACAGTATCTCACAAAAAGTATCTCCCCCTCCATACTCAAGAGGGTAAAAGCAGTGCTGGAAAATAATGGTGGCCACACAAAATATTGACACTTTGAGCCCAATTTGGACATTTCCACTTAAGGGTATACTGACTTTTGTTGCCATGGTTTAGACATTAATGGCTGTGTATTGAGTTATTTTGAGGGGACAGCAAATGTACACTGTTATACAGGCTGTACACTCACTACTTTACATTGTAACAGAGTGTCATTTCTTCAGTGTTGTTACATGACAAAATATAATAAAATACTTACAAAACTCTGAGGGTTACTCACTTTTGAGAGATACTGTATATGTAATGGTCATTGGTAGCACTCTTGAAACTGACCTCTCATTCACTCCTCACATTCAGTCTGTCTCAAAAATATGCCATCTCCATATTAAAAACATTGCCTGCTTTCGTCCCTTCCTAACACAAGATGCCTCCAAGACTCTTGTCCATGCCCTCATTATCTCCCGCCTTGACCATTGTAACCCTGTCTAAGCGGGTTAGCCGTCTCGCCCTTCCACAATCCACCATGACCGCTTATTTTCCTCTCCCATTGTTTTACTAACACCTCGCCCCTCTTTCAGTCTCTTCACTGGCTGCTTGTATGTTTATCTCAAAATCCTGACACTTAATTTCAAAGCACTTGATAGCGGTTCCCCTACTTACATCTCCTCACTAATTTCTAAATACACTCCTAACTGGTCTCTCCGCTCATCCAATGATCTGCTTCTGTCCTCTCGTCTAATTTCTAGTTTTCATGCACACTTGCAAGATTTCTCATCCGCTCCTATCAGCTTAAATGTCGTGTCCCGGCCTATTCGTCTTTCCCCCTGCCATCGGTCCTTCAAATAATCTCTCAAGGCCCGCTTCTTTAAGGACACCTACAACCTTACACGTTAACACCCTGTTGTTTCAAGGCTGTTTGGTGTTAGAAGCACTCTGCAGAGGACAGGCTTCAATAGCCAACTAATAAAAAAGTATACACAGCTCTGTTTAAAATGTTGTTTCCACATAGACCTAATTTTAAAAAATGTATTACTGCTATTAGGATGTTCAATTGCAAAGGAGAAGAAGTTAAAAGAGTCGAGTTCCTGAACGGTGGGAATTATGTCAGTCCTCTCCGAGAAGGATCATATGAGATGTTTGGAGAAAGAGTCCTTAAACTTGGGACTAACATGTGAGTGGATTACTTACAACATGCTGGGGGAAACTGGGAAACACTGCTATAGAATATATTAACAATGTACTGCAATATACCATACACACAACAGTGATTACTGTAATGTTAACAGTCATAAAACAGACATATACATCCGTTTTTTGTTTTTTTAAACAGGTATAGTGTAAGTCGTTCTGTCGAGACCCACATGTCTGGGACATTGAAAAGCTCGGCTTCACACACCAAGGTGAGGTTAAAAAATTCCTTCTGCATGCATGCCCATTTTAACAGGTATCAAGAAGACTAAATTAACTACAAAATGTAAATAGAACATTTTTTAACCCCTTAAGGACAATGGGCGGTCCCTAAACCCATTGAAAACAATGCATTTTGAGCCCGTACATGTACGGGCTTTGTCATTAAGGGGTTAATTATCATTCAATAATTCATTACAGTAATTTAGCCAGATTGGTAGATGGATTTGGTAATTCCAGCTTCATCTATATATTCATTGAAATTCAAACAAAAAAACATGAATTTCCTATAATTACATAAAATAGAAATTGTCAAATACAATATAAATGACTAGTGGGCAACATGACCATTTAGTATGTGAGCAATACCATTTGCTAAATTGCTACTTAAGAGATAAGGAAGCATTGCCAAACACTAATTTATATCTACTATGCAAGCCTAAAGCACTATCATATAGTGCAAGGGAGTCTGTATGGGAGTATGCATGGTCTGGCTTCTAAACCAAAAGCCTATAAAAACCAGTCTTCATAGCTTGCATGGCAAACATTTGTCATTCCTTTTAGAACGGTCTTACCACTAACTAGCATGCTCTCCCTTTCTTTAGGAGAATGTGGCACCAAATCCACTGGCCAAGGAAGAGTTAAACCTTCTAGCAAAACTTATGGGTGGCCTGGAACTGAAAAAAACATCTGGGAGTGACCACAGTTTCCGGCTGAACCTATTCACCAGTGATGAAGAAGAAGAGTAAGTGGGTCAATCACATGGATTTTGTTAACTTGCAGGAAGGTGAATGAATTTGTAATGGAATGAGGCAAAACATTTTTTCTTTTGCTGAATTCACAATATATACTGTTTTGTATTTCACTTCCCTATCACATACACAGTTTTGGTGGCAGGTCTGGTATTATCCATGAGATTGGCTTTTGTGATGTGAAACAAGTGAGCATTATCCAACATATTTTTGAGACAGCACAAAGTGGGTTCTTAAGTTTCTTTTTTTTTTATATGATTAAATCTTCAGGAGAAAGTATATGATAAATGCTTTTGCATAGTTTTTGGGTTGTGTTGCAATTAAAATTTGAGAGGTAACAAAATAAAGGACAACTAATAAGGTTTATTCGGTTAACATACTAGAGATCTGAACTGGTGAGTGTACCTTTGCCCTTGTTGCATACTTTTTAATTTCTCATCTATTTTCGATCACGTATCTTAACACATGCCCCTCAATATTTCAGGTGCCCAAGTTGTGTTGGAGGTTTGGCAGAGCCACTCGTTCAAGGGGGCAGGGCTGGGGGCATAGCTGCATTCGAGCCTTACTTGAATAGCCACCTTGTGGTGCTAGTGTCACAAGGTGGCCAGCACAAGCTGCAATTGCAGTACAGGCCTTCAATGATTTTTACAGCTCCCTCTCCTGGTCGAGGAGATCAGAGGACTCCGAGCACTCTGCCTCCAGAAATGCCTTATGCCCCCCATTTAACACTCCCTCCTCCAAACTTACCGGAGCTTCTAAATCCCCGCTGCGGGGATCTTGATCTTAGTCTCATAGTCAGACCTAGTTGAGGTCTGATTATAAGACAACCCTGATTATAAGACGAGGGGTATATTTTTCAGAGCATTTGCTCTGGAAAAAACCTTGTTTTATAATCGAGCAAATACGGTAATCTGTGTAGTTTTCTTTAGGTTTTTACCACTCTTTTTCATTTGCTTTTAAAAGGCATGCAGCACTAACAAGACCAGAAGAGCTCTCATATAAAGTCATCAACATTCTCGCCAGTGAAGTAAGTAAAAGTCTATATAGAAAAACATGTCAAGCGGGCATAAAACAAACAAGACCGGAAAATGGCGAGATTTTTTTGAGATCTGACTCACAAAATTACATGACATCAGTACTTACAATTATACTGGATTTTATCTGTTTCAGGACCAGGAGAGAAATAAGGAACTTTCCCGAATCATGGGAGAGTTTCGTTCAGAAGAGATGTGCATCCAGAGTACTAGCAAAGGAGATGATTTACTAGCCATGATGGATGAGCTGTGAAAGTGGAGGTTATTGTACTACCATGAAAAAGCTTTTAACTGTGGAAGACAACAGGAACTGTTCCTAGAGGCCTAGTTTTTTTTTGTGGCACTATGAACTGTAGCTAGTGCTCTTGGTCTGTTTATGCCGAGTAGCCATACCTCATTTGGACTTTTGGTTTCCATCTGATAACTTAGCAGAAGCTTAGCCAATAGTATCTTGCCCTTTACTCAGTAATGTGGGATGCCTTCAATACAGAGCCTGAAATTTTGCATGTTTAAAAGAAATATATTAAAAAAATTATTTTTTAATATAATTTTTAATCCATAATGGGGTCCATTTTTAATGGACGTCAATTGTATTTTACCGAATGAGAAGACCCCCCCCCATGCCGCTAGTGAAGCCAGAAAGCATACATGTGTACATATTCCTATGTAAATATCTTAGCTCCGTAGCGGTCACGTTCTACTAAATAGTAGCTGAACTCCCATTACATTGAGCATGTGCTCATTGTTTCAGTAGATAGAGCTGGGGCTGGAGTCAAATGAGGTAGCAGTCTCGTTTCTAGAGAACACTTCCACTGATTTGCATGCAGTTAACTGCATTGCAGATCATTTAAAATGCGTTCCAATATGCATTTAACACAAAAATAGGGCAGACCTTCACTCTCAGTATGTGTAATTATTTGGGATGTTTATAGACAGTGCCCTTTATTTTGCTTACTTTTTACACAGCCATGAACAGATAGTACATTCTGAATGGTTAATCAATGTCACATTGGGACCGTGCTGCATATGTGTAAAAACAAAAACTGCATGAAAAGCACCATTGTTTTCTATAAAAATGGTTAGAATTATTGTAATTGGACTGTGTAACTGGTCCATTTTATTTTAGGCCCCACATACAATATGTACATTTTACAGCATACTGAACGTAAAATACAATGGAGTATGACTCTGCAATTACCAGACCACAATTCACACCAGTGGCATTCCATACAGGCTTTTGTACTCTACCAGCACCTAGAAAGCCACAAGCTAGGTACAATTACAAGTTGCATGGTGAGCATAAGGTAATACTGCACCTCTAATGTTTGATATTCATTTAAAGAAAATACAATTAAAAAAAATTACTAGAAAGCTAAAACAGTATTTTCCCTCTCATGTAACTCATGCTTTCCCTCAGTCTTAATGCCTGCCTACCTTACCCACTGTCTTCTACTTTTCCCTGTGTGTTCAGTTTTGCCTCCTGGCACACTTTCACAAAGGTCAGAGCTTCTGTGCACACCTCCTCCCCTGATTGGAGGAACGGGGGAGAGGGATCTCTTTGTGGATCTGTCAGCAATATTTGGGCTTCTTAGGGTACTTCCGCAAAAGACTGGAGTCATGGGGACAGCTTCTCCAGCGTTTCTCCAATCTATAAAGCTGGTGTGCCCGGAAGCTGAACACACAGGGACAAGCAGAAGACAGAATAAGAAGATATATGACAACAGAAGCTTGTGCACTCACACTGCGCTGAAGGAAGAAAACTCAGGGCTACCAATAAGGCTAGTTAATGAAGGTTTATTAATTGCAAGTAATTGCAAATAGGAAAAGTTGCAGTACATAAGCACAGATGCAACTTCAAACCAGGGACAGTTACATTTTGATATCATCCAGAGCAGCACTGATTTTAATGTAGCCCTGAAATAGCCGTTATTCATATATGTCCATGTTAAAGGTGGCATCTGAACACCCTAGTATATACATGTGATGATAATCCATAGGTTGTGTTATGCACTAGGGTAGGTTTTGTGAAACATTTACATTGGTCCATGTGTCCATCTCCCCTACTTGCAAAAAAATAAGGACTCAGCAAAACTAAACTTGTTATACATAATTTATTTAAATTATAATTTGTTTAGTCCAATCAATGTGATTGGTGTGATTTGTGACAACCGACTCATTTCCATTATATGAAATTAATTCATCTGTAGCTGCTTTTGTTTTCATTAAATTGATTTTTTTTAAAATATATTATTTATTAACTTAACCGGTTAAATCCCCCTAGGACATACTGGTACACTCTAAAACCCTGAGCCAAGAAGCCTGTAAGGACTGAGTTTCCTGCTGACTGCGCCGCTACACTGTCATGCAAGGAATGCCTGATCAGTGCTGACACCCACCAGAAGTTCACTTGAGGACAGGAGAGCCCTGCTGTGGCACCTACAGGAAATGAAATGTATCTTATCATGATCCCTAATAGTTATTCCTTTTGTATTTCTCTGGTTTTAAAGAATGCCCTATACTCTTTAACGAAAGGATGTATCATTTATGTGGGTTCTTCCTTATGGAAAGGGGGAATCAAGGTTTAACACACATATGGTAAAAAAAAAGACAAAAGTCTGGTCCGCAGGTTCTGAAGACTCCCGGGACTGAAGGGTTTATTATTCTAGAAGGGCATAGACGTATACATTTTGCAAAGCCGACTGAGCCTTCCAACATAATAAACTAGCAAGGGTGGATCATTCAAATCTTGTTTATTGTACCCATGCAAGTTATATATTGTTTAACCCCTTAAGGACTGGGCTGTTTTTACTTTTTCTACCCTTCGTGACCAAGACTGTTTTAACACTTTTGCAGTGCTTGTGATTTGCTGTAATTTTCATCTATCCCATTGAGTGTACCCACACAAGGCATATATTGTTTTTTTCAGAAGGTGGACTTTCTTTAAATACTATTTTTATCGTATCATCTAATTTTCGTTTAAACAATAAACTTATCTACAAAAGCTAATGAAAAAAAACAAATCTGGTCATCCTGCTATTTGTGACAATTATATTTAGCCAATCAAACTATATATATATATATAGTTTTCCATGTTTATAACGTGAACCTATAATGTGAACAATTCAATTGCAAAACACCGAAATTTTTGAGGGGGAAAAAATAAACTCACAATAACCTGGTTGCATAAGTGTGCATACCCTTAAACTAATACTTTGTTGAAGCACCTTTTGATTTTTTTACAGCAATCAGTCTTTTTGGGTAGGAGTCTATTAGTATGGCACATCTTGACGTGGCAATATT